>JARHVA010001809.1:1850000-2100000 GCA_037957365.1 Torreya grandis
ATATTTTATTTACATGAAGGTAAAATGACATTGCTTTATTATGTGCTAGAATTTTTTAGAGGTTATAAGTCTCTTGGGTAGAATTATGTATATTTTTACATGGATTTCATAATGAGTTTTATTTAGTGACATTATCACAACATGGAATGTAAGTTTAGTAAATAGTCTTATCTCTTATTATGATATTAGAATGATGCTATATGACATCTCTTAATTTTAGCATGGTTATTAAAACCATGGCCTTAACATTTTATATTTTTTACTAGAAATAAGATGTTGTAACTAGTTGATGCAAATAGTCTCTTGATGATTCCAAGTAATATGATCTCATTTATATAACATATAAATGAATGTTAATCAGTCATAATATAATTTTAAGTGGGCTTAATTCTATTGCTTAAGCAATTAATTAATCTTGATTAATGTTATTCATATGCAGACCACATTATGGATTATAGATCATACCATTGATGGTGTTATAATAATTTAGATATGTCATGTTTTATAAAAGTCTAGTACTTTAGATGGTTATAATGAAACTCTTGATTAATGAAAGTTGTCTATATTGTCATTAATACTCATATGAGAAAATATATATAGTCATTGGTTATAGTAGATATGTGTGTACTTAAAATTTAAGCTTGGACTTGTCATTGAATTCTGGGTATACTATATATGTGTTCTTTAAAACATTAAATAATACCATAATTGGGATAATAATCTAGTAAGCTATGAAAACCTTAAAGTTATGCTTGATTATATGATCAACTAGTCTTCCTTGGCAATAAATTATTAAAGCATAATTTTCCTTGATAAACACATAAGTTAATCCCTAAGGCTAATTAAGAAAATAACTTTTTTGTGGTCATACACATGATTTTTGAATGGCGTATATAATTATGTTTATTCAATAACATGGTAGGATAACTAAAGGATAATTAAGAAAAATTTAAGTGTGTGACTCCTATGGTTGGCCATGGGATGGTGATCCTACAGCATGATAATTGATCCTATAGCATGATAAATGATCTTGTAACATGATAAGTGATCCTATAGCATGAAGAGTAATGTATTTCCAAGTGCCAATTATATGATTAGGTATTAGGATGTTCAAATTTGTGATGTCATCCACCCTAAGCTCAATTCATGGTGCCTCATTTAATTAATAAGAACAATTATTTCTACATGGAGCTATATCTTATGTGTGTGCAGCCTTCATCACTTAAGGGAATGAAATTTTAATGTTTTCCTAAAGGACCTTAGATAATGATATGGTGATCTATATGGGTAGGACAAGGATTAGTCTGCATTTGGATATTTTCCCATAGGGTTTTGGATCCTTTTGGTGATGTTGTGTTAGATTTAGAATTGGATTTGATATTTCCACTCAGTGATCTCATAATGTGATAAGACTTTCCTATGAAATATTTTTGAGATGGAACTTTATGTTTGGTCATTTGGATGTCCATACTTAAGTATAGGACATCTATCTTATCTTATTTTCTTTTATATAAATTGACTAACCAGACATTCTTAGATGTAGCTAATTCCATCCTGGTTGATTATAGACTTATCTAATTAGGACTATTGTGATGTTGGTTATGGGTTGCTATTAGATCTTTTAGATTTTTTGAGATGCATTGCACTATATTAATTTTATGTAGTAGGGCATCTGATGTTCTATTATGTATTTTGAATGATAATTCAAAAAAAAATAGGGTTGTTTTAGTTCAAGTAAGAAAACTCAAATAAAAACACACTAATACTTACACTCCAAGCCTATAACTTAAGGAGAGATTAATAACAAGATATAAATTAAATCACAACTAAAACATAAAAGAAAATAAATCCTTTACCTTCCTTGGGAGCTCCAAATGTTTTGTTGAGTGGCTTGCTTAGCTTGTGCATCAAGTAGTATTTGGTAAATGAATCTTTTTGGCTCCTTCTCTCATTAACACCCTAGCTTGTGTTTTGTCTTGGATTAAGATTTTAACATTATCACAATACTTAAAAGGCAATTTGGGCATTACAACACTACATCAAAGAGCTTTTTGAATATATTTGAGAATAATAAATTTATACCAAACTAGCTTAGGATTCAATAGTTAAGGCATTGTGTTTATAGACTAAGTATTTAACTCTCACCCAAGGTGAGTTAATTTTGAGTTAAGGATTTTAATGGGTTCAAACCTAACCTAGGTGAGTCAAATATAACCCTAGTAGAGTTAATAGTTGTCAAGTAATCATGATTTATAATTACTAGGCATGGCTCTCCAAAATAGATGTTAGTTATCTAGATAGCACCCAATAGAGGTTAGATTTGTTTAAGTCTGACCCATACCTAGACTAACATGGGAATGTTCTAAGGTTATGAGATGCCTATATCGAGACCAGACCTCTAGGATGTTTTATGAGGCTAGCTCCTTAGATTTTATAATTTCGACGTTTATTTTTAAAACCTAAAATTGGTTGGGATGAAAAGATTCAAGAAATTTGCATAAATTAAAACCTATTCTAACATTTGGTGATGCACCATGAATTTGTCAGATCCACTCTTGAACTTGGATTCTTTATCACACTAATAGAATATGAAAGAAGTTAATGCAATTTTTAATATAGTTTCTATGAAATAATATATCATATATAGGTCAATTTGATACACTTAAAATAGGGAGTAATGAAAATAAGGTCTGGTTAAAGACACTTAAATTTAGATATCCACAATATCTTTGAGAGATCAATGCTAAGACACATTATATAACCTGTAAATAAAGTTGTTAGAACTTAGGTTGAGCTTAGGCATTTAAGAGGAAGATAATAATCATCTTTGCATATTGAAAAAACACAAAACACTAAATATAAATTAGAAAATGACTATAAATTTCTCTATTCACTACTCCAAGAGGTGTCAAATACAATTCTAGTAGAGTCTAGTCATACCAACCTAATCTACACAATCAAGAAACAACCTTTGAACTTGTCCCTTGACTTATCAACTTTATCCCAAGTTATGCCATATGACAGCCCCAAATTTGATTTTAGGATCCACTATCAGTCTGTTAGCCTCACACTCTTACACCATGTATCGATCTCTCAAGCTCTCTGACTATTTGACCTAGCATGCACCATTTGATCAGGATGTATGATGCAACATAGACCATTAGATCAATTGAGACCCATTTTTATAAATATAATAGATAATTTATGAGCTTAAAATTTATTTCTACACTCCCTTTAAATGATGTTCACACAACCATCATTGATTTTCATGTGACCATCAAATCTAAGATCAAAAGGATTACTTTTGCTCTGTCTTAAATTTGATGTATGTGTGACTTTTAATTGACATCTATGCAGACGTATTTGACATCTTATAAACCATCAATTTTAAGATATAGTGTTACTTTTTAAATTAAATGGTTATTTATCAAAGCCCAACTTTGACATTATCATGAACATTCCACTCTACAAGTCCATCTTTAAAAGCTTATAACTCGAGCCAGAAAGCTCCTGTGGGCATGAAATTTTTTTAGGATGATTGTAGCATGTAAAACTATAATTACACATGATCCATTTTTCATGAAATTATTTTGAGTGAATATATTAAATTCATAATTTTTTTGGTCCATTTACTATTACATGACATCTTGGTGATGGTCTAGTCAAAAATGGCTAAGTATGAAAACTTAGCAAATTCTATTTTAGGAGCCAATTTTAAACATGCATGACTTTTGTTACTCTTCAAAATATGACCTAAAACTTAACACATAGTAACTAGAGAATAATATGGACAAACCCATATGATCACTTTTTCCTAAGACTACCACATGTTTGAGATATATCACCATCAAACTGTTCACTCAACTCTTATTTGAACTTCTTTGCAAATTGGCTATGGAAACTTAGTAGATTTTGACTAAGAGGCCAAATTTGAACCTTCATATATTATGTTATGATTATTTAGATGAATTTAAACTTTTCTAATATATTATTTGGACTAATGTGATCAGAACCATGTAACCAATTCTCCCTGACTCATCTACATGTGCAATATAAGTACCATCAATATGCTCACTCAAAATTGTTGCCACTAGATTGAAAATGTTTTTAGATTAAAATAATGAATAACCAGATGAATTTTATATACTTATAATTCATTCCAATCACTCTTGACATACCATGGAGTATTTTCAACTCTATTCTTGTCCTTATAAATTGACAAATTATAGTTTAAGTGAACTTTAAAAACTTTGCAAGTTACATGATCCCTTAGCTCCTTCACTCCATCTAGAATTTGCTCACCTCTTGTTCTATTTATTTATATTCATGAAACTACACTACATCCATGTATAATATTGGTATGTGGGACAAAATGGCAAACATTTCTGGCAACTTAACTGGCTTGACCAGCCTATTGGTCATGAAACCTAGACATTGATCAAGCTTGCTTATGATGACTAAATAAATGAAATGCTACTTACAAAAAGACTTTACTTGTCTTCTAGAAACACTTTTTGGATTAATGGATGGAAAAAAACCAAAAAATAAAGTAACAACCTAAATAAAAAATAGAACAATGTGTAAGCTCACTTGGAAGAAAAACATATCTATCTATTTATGTGCAAGGGGAAAGCTATGAAACTAGTAGCAACACTTAAGATACCTCACATTGATAGGGATGGGAAGGATCTCTCCATTAAATATATTAATCTCAAATTAATTTCTCTCTTTTCAACTTGTGATGACATAGGGTCCACTCCAAATGCTATCAAACTTAGAGTGTTTTCTCGGTTTTGCACGGTCCTCATCCCATTTGAGGACTATGTCACCTTGTTGAAATGTCCTTGAGGAATCTCTTTTTTCAAATTAATTATTCACATTTTTTCAGTTAAACCACATTGTATGCATGGTATCATCTATTATTTCATCTAATTATCTTAGTTCATTCATTTTGATCTCCATTGCATCTCTTTCTAGAAGCTTTAGTTGGTGTGCAAGCTCCAAAGCTGGAAGCTCCAATGAAATTGGTAGCCTTGATTATCTTCCATAGACTAATAGATAATGTGAATGTCTAGTGGATTTATTATGGGTGATCCTATTATCCCATAAGGTAGTATTCAACTTTGAATGCTAAGATCTTTGATTATCCTCCATTGTTCTCTTGATAATCTGAATCAAGTTCTTATTAGTGGACTCAACTAGTCCATTACCCTATGGATAGTAATTTGATGAAGATGTTGGATATATACATTTCTAAATATCCCACTCACATACCTTTATAATACTAAATTCCAAATCATTATCTGGTATTATAGTGTAATGTGCTCTAAAATGGGTGATTAGACCCTCATATAACTCAAACACAGAGTTCTCATTTGCTTTTTTGAATGGAATTCCTTATACCCACCTGGTGAAGTAGTCTATAGCTATCAAAATCATATATTACCAGCACTATATGTGGGATTAATCATTCCAATAAAGTCTAAACCCCATTACATCAAAGGTTATTCACCCCAAATAGGCTTTAGTGGCATAACAACTAGTTTCTATTTCCCTATAAGCATTGCACATTTTGCACACTTCCTAACCCATGCATGTGAATATTTGAATAAATTTGGCCAAAATTAATCATCTCTAATTATTTTTACAACTATTGCCCTGGCTTCAAAATGGCCTCCTAAAGGACTATCATGAAATTTCTTGGGAAGATTATCAAATTGGTTAGTTTCAACACATCTTAAGAGCATATCTCTAATGTCTTTTTTGAGCATCACTCCATCAATAAGAATGTATGGCATTTATTTCATCTTAAAGTTTCTTCTTTGTGATGAATTAAAACCCATTACACACTCTCATATTTGAATAAATCTAGAAATATCCTATGTCCAGCTTGTAGGAGGAGTATTTTTAGGTCCATGTTGAGTGTCCTAGATTACCAAAACTATCTCTTTTTATTATTTCACATATTATACAAGATGTTCCCAAAATTATTTACCTCATACTAGATTTGTGACCTTGACTTCAATGTAATACTCCATACACTTAGTGACCCATCCAACTCTCTTTTTGTTTAAGTCTATGTTGAGGATAAAATCCTTCACACTTGGACGAGCTACCATTAGTATAATATTATTGCTTGAAATTAGATGCTTAAATTTCTTCAAACTTCCTACAACAACAAGTAAACTTTTCCCAAAAAAACTATATCTTTCTTCATAACCTTACAAAACTTAACTGAAGAAAGTAATAGGTTACTCTAGACCTTCATCAATCTATTGCATAAACATAAATGAAATTGCATCTAATGTAGAGAAGGCATAAAAATATAATTCCTTATTTAAATATAGTTTTATAAGTGTGATGACATAAGATATGGCCTCCTTGATGGCCTCAAAGCTTTTCTTACTTTCTCTTTTCCATGTGAACTCTTTGCCTTTTCTCAACATATGAGTGAGAGGCTTGACCATCTCTACAAAGCCTGGAATAAACCTCCTAATGAAGTTGATCTTGTCCAAGAATATTTTCAATCCTTTCTTATGTTTAGGTAATGATAGAGTAAGGATTGCTTCTATCCTCTCTAGATCAATGTAAAGACTAGCTTTAGACACCACATGTCCATGCATTTTTCCTTTGTACACTAAAAAAATGCATTTTTTTGGATTTAAAGATACTCTAAGTTATCTGAATCTATCAAAAACAACTCTCAAGTGTGTTAGATGATCATTAGGATTCTTTAAAAAAACTATTATCTCATCAATATAAACTAAAACCATATCATTCAAAAGACCATGAAAATCAAAATCCATTGCTCTTTAAAAGGTCACTCCAACATTGGAGAGTCCAAAGGGAATTTTATAATATGCATAGGTGCCCCATTTTATAATGAAGTAAATCTTATGGATATCTTCCTCTTTGACCATGATTTAATTATATCCAGAATAACCATCAAGAAATAAGAAGTTGCCACCTTTTGTAGAATTTGATCCATGGAGAGTAGTGGGTAATGGTCCTTTAAGGACACCTTATTGAGGTCCCTGAAGTCAACACATAAACAAATCTCTCTATTATTTTTCCTCATTGGAACAAGGTTTTCCACCCATTAATAATGCTTAATTATAAATATTATATTTTATTCAATCAATTTATAGAGCTCTCTTCTCATGAGGTCCTCCACTATTAGATTGACAGGCCTTTATTTTTGCCTAAATGGCTTGACATTACTTTGTAATTAAATGGTGTGTTGTGTAAGTTTGGGGTAAAAATCCTTTAATTCTTTGCACTACCAAGAAAATATATCAAAAAATTATTGGCACAAAGCAATAAATGCATCTCTTTCCTCTGTTGTATTAACCTTTCTTCACTTCAACAACTTGCCCTTAAAGATATCTATCTTTTCATAGTGTTATTCCTGAGTTAAGATGCATGATTTCCCTTTTCTTAATTGTTCATCTTCATTTAGGGTGATTTATAATGTCACAAGACCTTTAGGTAGCTTATTAGACATTAGTTGTACTATTTGATCATCATATTGATTATGGAATTTGTCTTGATTCTTATGGCAAAATTCTACCTCTTATATTAGAAAACATATAATTTGACATCATTGTCAAAGAATTTCTAACTCACCTCATTATCAGGTATAGATAATATGCATATAAAATTGACCTTATCTTGGATTTGGTTTCCTTTGACTCCTTTTGGTATCTCATATTGGGCACTAATGGCTGCAAGCTTATCTACATGTTGGTTTGCTTCTTTTGGTATGGATTAGATATTAAATGCTAAAAAATACTTCATGAGGTCCCATACTTAATGATTATAGGATTTAAAATGGTTATTATTAACTACACTTTGGCCTATCACTTATTTCACTAAAATCTCACTATCACCCTTGACTCAGAGGAGCTTGATACCTCTCTTTCTTGCTTCTTATAAACCATGCAAAAGGGATTCATATTCAATTGTATTTGAGGTGCAATTGAATTAGAGTCTTGTATCAGAATGGAAATTTTGACCTGGGGGTTAAATCAGCATGGCTCTCACTCCACTTATATTCTTTGACCTTGAGCCATCAAAGAACAAATTCCATATACCATCCTCTTCTTGGGTAGTGTTAGTTAAGCAAGGTATATCATCACCTTCCTCATGTATGTAGTACACTCCTAAGCCTACATCTTTAATGTTCATATATGGATCAAATCCATGAATCTCATCTACCCATTCATCTAAGTACATATATGAGATTCCTTCAAGATGATCATAGGTTTTTTGTTCATTGACCTCTTCAACCTCTTCAAATATGGCACAATTGGTATTTACAAGATTAGGCATATAGGGTTCTAGTTAGAACCTGGATACAAGCTTAGATCTTATGGAGGATTTGGTTCCCTATCGATTTATAAAAACTATGTATGACCAATCAAATGAAAAATATCCTCCAATATTTATAGTAAAGTCCCTAGACAAACATAGGGAAAAATATGGAGGTGGGTCTACCACCATTATATCTTGATTAATGACATAATTTGGATAAGCTTCTTATTTGATTTGTAGATCTATAAATATGCCTATTGTCTTGATAGGGGATCCATCTAATTAGATAACACCCTTTTTGTTAGGCACATATTTGAGCCTAAGCTTATCTACTATGGCTTTAAGCATCACTAAGGTTGAAGCACCTAAATTTATCATGTAATTATGTACTAAATATTCTCCTATGATAACTAACAGATAAAATAAGGGGATTAACAACCTTAAAAGGATGAACAAAATTTTAAGATTAACTTTTTCTTAGAATTTGATTGGGAACTTGGCTAGGCAATTGGTTAGGCTAACTATTATTGATGAGAATAGTGTTCACTTTATCAGCTATCTTTTCCACATGAGAAAGTTTAGAGAGATCTTATTAGAGAATCTCTTTTTGGCCTAGGAGAGACTTAGTATTATACATGTACATAGTTACATTATCCATTTTTAAATGATCCATAATATTAAAGGGAATAATAGTACCTTTGGACTCCACCTTTGAACTAGGATCATCACTTGGTATTTGAGTAACATGAGGAACAAAGGGGAACTTCTGATACTATTTATGAGGTTGGGGCACTTGTTAATTTGTAGGAGCTTTAGTAGCTACATTTGAAGAAATAGGTTATTGACTAGTCTATGAATATGATGAATAAATCTTATATTACCCCAAATTATCCTCCAACATCCTTTTCTTATCCCTTGTTTTATCTATAATTGGTTCATTTATCCTTTTTGAAGCTTATCCCATATTAGTTGCTACATGCTCAAATACATATTCCCCTTTTTAAAAATTCATGAATGTGGTATCAATCAGTTCTTTACACGTGCTCTCTTATTATTGGCTTTGAGCTTCTGATAATGACATGGTACTCATGTTATCTTGACTCATTTGGGGGGATTGTGGTGGAAGAGTCATCATATCATGACCTAGAAATGAAGGAGCATGCTACCAACTAGGGTATTGATATATGTCTCTAGTAGTGGCCATCACCATCTCATTGGATTTTCCCTCTGACTACCATTAACCTTCTTGCACATAGTTATTCTGTGTTGGCACAACATCTGTATAATTACTTGGAGCATTAAGATTGTATTTCCTTAACTAAGGCTTCTACTCTTATCCTTACTAATTGGATTCATAGGGTGGCCTATTGTACTGATAATTCTTATTAGTATTTTTATATGGTCTGTAGGGTGGAGCTTATTGCCTCTCCATTGCAACCAACTTGTTGTTTTTAGCTTGGAGAAGACTCTTTATGTTCCCCAATATATCAGTCTGATCACCTTCTATTTGATAAAAAAAATGAATCTAGAATTGGAGAAATAGTTGGAGTAGGAGGATGTATCTCTAGAAAGAGAGGTATCGATGGCCTTGGAGCTAACTTGTTTTCTTATATAAGGTAATTTTTATCTTTAATTGATATTTCAAAAGCTTTAGGTAGAGTTTTACCTCCCATGTATTGAATCATCACAACTACATATGAATTTAGATCCTTTAGATAATATATAGAAACATAGTTGGGTGTAGGATTGATCACTGTAAAAATTATATCCTAGGTCTTCTAGAATCTGTAGTTGAAATCCACCATGAATTCATGATTGAATCTCTTGATTATTGTAAGATGTTCCACAAGTGAAAGATGATCATTCTTGTCTTCAAAGTAATTTCACAAGACCTCTCCAAACACATCTCAATTGTTGATTGATATAGGAGCCAATCCTCTATACCATTGAAGTGTTTTCCATTTGAAATAAGTTGCTAAGAACCTTAATGTTACATTTTCCTGAGTCACATAATGTACTAAATAAAGGTTGGAAACATCTACAATATGTTCTATAGGAGTGACTAGATTTTCTCTTATAAAATAAGAAAGATCCTTCAAAGCTAAGACTAGAATATCATCCCATTGGGTAAGGTTCAGAGGGCTACCACCCTTAAATAGAACAAAGCCTTGTCTTCTAGGAAAAACCATCTGAGGTAAGGGATTTATGACAATGTTTGGCTGAACAATATTGGCCTAAATAGGAGGAACAAGAGGTGTAAGTGTAGGATTTTATTGAGAGGATTTATTATTCTTTGTTGATTGTAAAGATAGCTTAGAGAAATATATCACTTTTTATTTTGCAAAGGATATTGTGATAACTCTTAGGGTCATGAAAAATATGAAAATATAGAAATGAAAGTGTGGAATTTACTACTATACTTGGATATAAAAAAATTATGTAAATTGTGGGTCCTACTAAGATGAAAAAATTATTAACTATCTAGATAGCACCCAATAGAGGTCAAGTATTTTCAAGTCTAACCCATACCTAGACTAACATGGGAATGGTCTAAGGCTATGGGATGCCTATATCTAGACTAGACCTCTAGGATTTTTTATGAGGCTAGATCTTCAGATTTCATAATTTGGGCCTTTATTTCTAAAACCTAAAATTGGTTAGGGTGAAAAGAGTCAATAAATTTGAATAAATTAAAACTTATTCTAACATGTGGTGATGCACAATGAATTTTTTAGATCCACTCTTGAACTCAGTTTATTTATCATACTAATGGACTATGAAAGAAGATAATGCAATAGTTACTATGGTTTATATGAAATAGTATTTCATATAAATGTTAGTTTGATACACTCAGACTAAGGAGAATTGAAAATAAGGTCTAGTTAAAGACACTTAAATTTAAATTTCCACTATATATTTGATAGATCAATGTTAAGACACATTATATGACCTATAAATAAATTTTATAGCACTTAGGTTGAGCTTAGACATGCAAGAAGAAGATAATAATCACATTTTCATATTAAAAAAACACAAAACACTAAATACAAATTAGAAAATGACTATAAAATGATCTATTCACTACACCAAGAGGTGTCAAATACAATTCTATCAGAGTCTAATCATACCACCCTGAGGGATAATCATTAATAGCTCAAAAGTGACCTTTATAAAAGAGAGGAAATAAAAGAGATGGAGTTTTTGGCACTTAAAATGGAATCAAATGAGCTCAAATCCATTTAAATTTTTTATAAAATTGCCTCAACAAATTAATCTCATTCAAACCCTTTTGATTGATTCAAGCTACTTCAAGTGGTTACACAGTTACACTAATGTTCTTTCTTATTTCAATGGTGAATTCAAGTTGATCTGAGATTTTTTCCACCATCTATGTAATTACAACAACCATGCTAGTTTGTTATAATCTTGACTTGTTTTAAATTGCTCTTAAGTGGTTCATCATGGCATACACATTAAAGAGAAGAGGTCCTTTTCATGAATTTGGTCCTGGGGATGAACTATTTGGGTCTACCTATATGCCCTCATGGAACCCTTTAAAATGATAGATCCCTCTTCTAGAAATCAAAAACATAATCAGATAAAGATCCCTCTATGATGCAAGATTACAAGCCAGAGGTCCATATTTAGCCCCATGGGTGGTCCCTTTATGTTCTTCATACTTTATTAAATGTCTTATGACCTTTAAATGGTGTTTGATCTAGATTTAATAGTGGTAGGGTGATCCTACAATACCTATATTTTCTCCCATAAAAAAATAGCCTTGGCTTCTCAACCTTTATTTTCATTGGTCTTCGATATTTGATCTGAATCCTTGACTCACTGTCCAATCTCTCCTATTGATCTTGATCTGGATGATTAAGCACTAGCCTTCAATCTTTCCCCTTGAATTATCAACTCTATCCCAACTTACACCATGTGGCATCCTCACATTTTATTTTAGGATCTATTGTCAATCTTCTAGCCTCACATGCTTATGCCATATGTTGATATTTTGAGTTCTCTAGCCCTTTGACCTATCATGCACTATTGGATCAAGATATACGATGTAACATGGACCATTAGATCAACTAAGAACCACTATTTTAAATCCAACAATTACTTTATGATCTTATAATTGATGTCCACATTCCTATTAAATGATGGTCACATGACTATCATTGACATTCATGTGACTCTCAAATTTAAGCTCAAAATGAATTGTTTTGCTCTGTTTTAAATTCAATATCTATAGGACCATAAATTGACCTCTGTGTGGACATATATGACATACCACAGACCATTAAGTTTAATCTATAGTGGTCATTTTCAAATTAAATATTTATTTGTGGGAGCCTAAATTTGACATTAGCATGAACCTTCCACTCTACAAGTCCATCTTCAAAAGCTTATAAATTGATCTAGAAAGCTTACGCAGGAATGAAAATTTATGAGGATGATCCTAGCATGTAGAATTATAATTTCACATGATCTACTAGTTATACAATGCTTCTTAGTGAATATATTAAGTTCACAATTTGGTTGATCCATTTCCTCCTATGTGATGTCCTGGTGATGGTCTGGTAAAAAATGGCTAAGTATGCAAACTTAGTGAATTCTATTTGAAGATCCAATTTTAAACATACATTACTTTTGTCACCCTTCAGTAGATGACCTAAAACTTAATACATAGAAACTAAGGACTAAGATAAACCCATATGATCACTTTTTCATAAGACTACCACATGTGTGAGATATAGCATCATCAAACTACTCACTCGACTCTTATTTGAGCTTCTTTATAAATTGGCTAAGTATGGAAACTTAATGGATTTTGACTAAGAGTCCAAATTTGAACCTTCATATCTTATGTTACACTTATTTAGATGACTTAAAACTTATCACATATATTCTTAGGACTAATTTGATCAGACCTATGTAACCAATTCTCCCTTACTCATCTGTTACATACAAGATATAACACCATCAATATGCTCACTTAGAATTGTTGCCACTAGACCCAAAATGTCTTAATGAACACAATGAAGAACCAAATGAATGTTATGTACTTATAAGTCATTCCAATCATTCTTTAAATCCTATGGGGTCTTTTCAACTCTACTCCTATCCTTATAAATTGAAAATTTTCACTTTAAGTGAATTTAAAGTACTTAAAAAATTTTCCAAGTTATATGATCCCTTAGGTCCTTTCACTCCATCTAGAACTTTCTCAAATTTTGTTCCATTTCTTTATCTTCATGACACTGCATTGCATCCAAGCAAAATTTTGGTATGTGGGCTAAAATTTCCAATAATAGATATTTTGGTATATTTTCAAAGAGCTTGATAGCTCATAAAGGCAATGATTAAAGGTTAGGATATTTTTAATTTTTGAATTTATTTTTTTAGTTATTCATTAATTTCACATAGATAATTCAAATCAGTATTTAATTTGGTTTATATTATTAATTAATTTTTATTAGACATTTATCTCTTTCAATATTTAATACCTTTTCATGTTCCCCACTTAATAGGTCTATAAGCCAAATTGACTGTTGTAAGTCTATAGGATGATTAAGGATGAATCTATGAGAGGTTATTATTTCATATGGTAGGATACCATAATTAGGGATGCCTCAATGTGATTCTAAGCTTTAATTAATGATGAAATATAAATTTGGGATGTTTAATGATTCTTAATCTTAATTTGTAATGGGTAGTAGGAATCAGTCTGAAGTTTGGTCAAAATCTAGTTGTGGCCAATTTTAGATGTCTATAATTTACCCTTATTTGGGAAGTTGTTACAAGTTATAGGCATAGTAAAATATTCTCAAAGAATGAAAAGTTCATGTATGCTTATGACTTCAATGGTAATGCATGAACTATAGATGCCCCCTCAAGGGAGTGGTTAGCAAAAAGGGGTTGGTGATTGGTCCCTCAAAATGAGGAAATAATGGGACCAAAAATATAAAATGGGGTAGAAGAGACTAATATTCCCATAGGTGGTTATAATCAGTGTCATATGGAGCTACCCCACTTGGGTAGATAAAAATGATGATTTTTCCATAGGCGATTATATTCATTGGCATAGGTAGGACAAAAAAAGTAATGATTTGCCCAAAGGTGGTTATAATCATTAAAAAAGGCTTAGGATAACAAAAAAATGATTTTCCCAAAGGTAGTCATAATCATGAAATGGAAAACAATGATTTTCCCATAGGTGGTTATAATCATTGATAGGATAAAAACATGCCCCAGTTGGGAGGATAAAGATAATGATTTTCCAAAAGGTGGTTATAATCATTATCAAAATTAAAACATGTCCTAGTTGGTAAGAATAAAGGTAATGATTTTCTCATAGGAGGTTATAATCATCAACCTTCAAATGGATAGAAACATAATGATTTACCCAAAGGTGATTAGAATCATTAGCAGTGTAAGTGGGATAGTATACAACAATTTACCTAGAGGTGGTTATAATCATTGTACCCCAATTATGAAAAATTGGAATAGAGGAGAAAGATGAATTTAGTCAACTTGATAGTATGGATATGCTATACAAACTAGAAAAGGTTAAAACTCTTTCATGATTTAATTACTCTATATGGGAAATGATTTGGGTAAATCAAGAATTATTTAGGTTCCAAAGAGATACATCATGGGCCCATTGCTTGTAAGCCTTCTTGAGCTGATTTTTGTTTTATCATGTGATGGTAGGCATCATGATAGAACACCATGATAACTTGGCTGAAATATACATAAAAACTGACATGTGATCCAATAAATAATTGAAAATAATGTGCCAATGATAAAAATAATGATGACAATGTTGATGTATGAATATGGATGAATTAAATAATAGTACACAAAGAATCACCCAATGAATGCACATAGATTGAATCAAGTCACAAAAGGAAAGTAAACAAATAGGCAAACAAATAAACAAAACATGAAGAAAAGGAAGAACAAAACAAAAGAAAGATTAAAAAATCAAACAAATAATAAAAAAATATTTAATCACCATGTGAGCATAAATAGAGGACAAAAAAGATGACAAAATTTTCCCCTAGACTATAGGAGACAAAAAAATAGAATGGTGAAATAGAAGAAAAGGAAGGGGGTGGTAGAGATGACTCTAGATGCATTAGGAAAGTGGATGTTACCTACATAGTTCCATGAACACAATATCCAATAAAAACTTCAAGCTAAATTTAGTTTTCCCAGGATATGGAATAAAATAAAAATGATTATTGAAAAGAAAACATGATGATTGTGGTAGAGGAATATGGTAATGGTCTCATAAAATGGCAAGAGCATGGGACATGAGGCCAATAAGGATGGGGAAACTAAATTACAAATGGTTTCTTATGACTTATTGAGGGTTCCCATAATCCTTAAGGTAAAAAAGTGGTCAATTTTTAAGATTTTATAGATCTATTTCAAAAAAAATTGAATTTTCTGTCTTTTTCAAATGTTTTCTAAATTTTCAAATTATCTCAACTTGATTGAGAATGAAAAGAAACAAAATGGTCCACTCACAAAATGATGAGAGTGCTCAAACTTCAAATTACTTGAAAAATGGTGAGAGCATAGCAAAGGGTGACTGAGTTGACCTTAATGTGAATCAAGCATTGCTTACATAGTTCCAAGATGGGACCTCAAGTCACTATAGTTCTACCTTATAGTGAAGGAATCTGACTAGGTAGCAACCAATTCAAACAAAATAGGCAAAGTAGGAAAATATCACAATATTGCATAGGCATGGCAAGGTGGTACTTCAAGTCTTGATAAATGATGTTTTAATTTTCCCAAAGGCAGTTATAATTAGTAAATAATGTCATAGGTCAATGATACTAATTTACCCATAGGTATTTATAATTAGTAACATGATGGTGAGACACTGATTTGGCCAAAGGTAGTTATAATTAGGCCCATGTGGCATAAAATAAAACAAGAAATGAAGGATGAAACTACCAAACCACTGTCATACTACTCTAAAATATAGCCTTTATCTAGAATATTGAATCAACTATTGAAATTTGATAAAAATCTTTATGGTAAAAGAAACCATTGAACTAATGGAACAGAACCAAGGTCAAAATGTTGGGTAGGGAGTGTAAAAACAACTTGGATAATAGGAAAGGTATAGTATAATGGTACATGGTAGAATGGTATAGTACAAATAATAATGTTGATATTAGGGTACAATAGAAACAATACTCATAGACATTGCTTCAAATCTATCAAGAAAAGTAACATTTGAGGTGTATAATTTTCATCATCTCATTAAATTCATCCCCATCTAGTGTAGTGAGCTTTTATGCTCCAATGCCATAGTTGGAAACAATGATGAATGGGCCTATCTAGTTTGGTTTCAACATACCATTATGTTTCTTCTCGATCATGGTATTCTATTGGTTTCCTTTAATTACAAGATCACCAAGTTTGAATTCTTTGTGTATGACCCACTAATTATAGTGGCCATGATGTCAGTCTTGTTATGCTTAAATCTTATTGATTATGTCCATGTTTTTATCAAGTAACCCTAGATCTTGTAGGTAAGCTACATGAGAATATTTATCATATAGTACATGTTTCAAAGAGATGAACAAAGATGGTAACTCAACTTCAATAGGAAGAATGGCCTCAGTGCTATAAACAAGTGAATATGGAGTGGCTCATTTTGGGGTACAGTAATTAGTAAAGTATGCCTAGAGGGTCTAGAATATTTAGAAGTGCCAATCATAGCTATCATAATTGACATTTTTTTTAAGTATGTTGACAATGTTTTTGTTAGATGATTCTACTTGAACATTACCTTGTGGGTAATATGCATTTGAAAAATGTTGAGTAATTTTTTACTAGTCACATATCAATTTGACATCCTTATTTTTGAATGATTCACCATTATTAGATATAATGTCAGATGGGATACCATAATGGAAAATTGGAATAGAGGAGAAAGATGAGTTTAGGCAACCTCCTTAGGCCCATGTGTAATATAATGAAACAAGAAATGAAGAATGCAACTACTAAACCACTCTCATACTACTTTAAAATATAGCCTTTGTCTAGAATATTAAATCAACTATTGAAACTTGATCATAATCTTTATGCTAAAAGAAACCATGGAACTAATGGAACAAAACCAAGGTCAAAGGGTTGGGTAGGGAGCATAAAAACAACTTGGATAAAAAGAAAGGTATAGTAGAATGGTACATGGTAGAATGGTATAGTATAAAGAAGAATGTTAATATTAGGGTACAATGGAAACAAACCTCATAGATAATGCTTCAAATCTATTAATAAAAGTAATGTTTCAAGTGTATAATATTCATCATCTCATCACATTCATCCCCATCTAATGTAGTGAGATTTTATGCTCCAATGACATAGTTGGAAACAATGATGAATGGGCCTATCTAGTTTGGTTTGAACTTGCCCTTATGTTTCTTTTCAATCATGGTTTTCTATTAGTTTCCCTTAAGTACATGATCACCAATTTTAAATTCTTTGTGTATGACCCATCAATTATAGTGGCCATTATGTTAGTCCTATTATGCTTGAAGGTTTTTGATTGTGGCCATGTTTTTATCAAGTAACTCTAGCTCTTGTAGGTGAGCTACACGATAATATTTATCATACAGGACATGCTTCAAAGAGATGCACAAAGATGGTAACTTGACCTCAATAAGAATAATGGCCTCAGTTCCATAAACAAGTTAATATGGAGTGGGTCATTTTGGGGTATGGTAATTAGTAAAGTATGCCTAGAGGGTCTATAATATTTAGAAGTGCCAATTGTAGCTATCATAATTGACAATTTTTTTAAGGATGTTGACAATGGTTTTGTTAGATGATTTTGCTTAAACATTACCTTGTGGGTAATATGCAGTTGAAAAATGTTGAGTAATTTTGTACTAGTCACATAGCAATTTGACATACTTGTTTTTGAATGATTTGCCATTATCATATATAATGTCAGATGGGATACCATAATGGAAAATGATATGGTTGAATATGAATTTGTAAATTTTATTTGTAATTATGTAAGTTAGGGGTATAGCTTTAACCCACTTAGTCAAATACTCAGTAGTGGTAAGGATGTGTTTATGGCCATTAAATGAGGTCAAGTTTATCTTACCAATGAGATTGAGGCCCAATATGGAAAATGGCTAGGGTGTAAACATTGGTTTCAGATCCTTGGTCAAGGCATGAATCAAATTGGCATGCCTTTAATATTTATCTCACTTGTTGACATATATAACTACATCTGTATCCATCATTAGCCAATATACCTGGTATATATGATATTTTTGGATAGGATGACCCTACTTATGTGGCCTCCACATACTCATTCATGAACTTCCCATAATTCTAATGTTTATTCCACTAAACTTAAATAATGAAACAAAGTTATATCAAAATTTTAGAAATAAATGGTTGGTCCAAGTACGGTATAACATGTATCATGGTAGATAAAGGCCTTGGATTGTTTCCATGATAGGTCAAGTGGCATAATATGGTCATGTAAGTAGGTAAAAATGTCTAAATACCATATAGAGTTGGGACCAACAATATCACATATCATTACGATAGTTAAAAGTTCATGAGCTAGTGTTAGAAGATTCTCAACAAGGAATTGATATTCTTTTACCATGTCTATATGATGAATCAAATATCCAATGGTGTCCATGAAATCCACTATTCTATTACTACTTATTAGAATGTGTTTGAATTATATGTTAGCAATCTATTATTTGAGAGTGTTGATCATAGCCTTGTAGGGTACTATTTTATCATCCTTGGTTTAAAATTGGTTTGTAACCTAATTAATGATTAATTAAAAATCACTATTAAAACTGAGATTTTTAATATTCCATTTTATTTCCTAACAAAGCCCTACAATGATTGATTCATATTTGGCTATGTTTTTAGTACAAGGAAAGTTGATTTGGAATGATTTAGGGATAAGATCCCCCTAGGGTGTAATAAATAAAATACCTATCTCTTATCCATGTGGTGTGAATGACCCATAAAAATATAGCTTCCAATTCTACTCCTCAAGAGGTGTTTTAATGATGGTCATAATGGACTCATTTGGTAAAGATAATGTCAAAAAGGTGTGCTTCATAAAGCTAATCTACAAGAACCTATCCTTTGATATTATATCTATAACTCACTTAATAATGATCCATTTGGCCATGTACACTTGTAAATTTATTTTGGATATTAGATACTTAAGTAGATCTACTTTTGAAATGACCATGGTCTCAATGTTTAACATGTAATGTCTCAATTTTTGAGCTATAAATACCATAGCTAAATAGGATTTTTCAATGGGCATATAATTATGTTCATATACAACCAATGTACAAATTAAATAGTACATAGTATGTTATTTTCCATTATCATCATCTTGAGTGAGAAGTGCCCCCAAGGATTTGTCTATTATAAATAGATATAGTAGGAATGGCTTCCTTGCCATGGGTGGAAATAAAATAGATGAATTGGCAAAATAGTATTTGAGGTGCTAAAAATATTTTTAGCATTTGTCATCCCAATGAAATGTCACGCCTTTCTTAAAAAAGTGTCTAAATTGATGGAATTTATCATCCAACTAAGAAATTAAGTGTTTAATAGACTGAATATTACCCTACAAACTATAGAGCTACTTTGAATTGGATGGTGGTATCATTTATATAATGTCTTTTACTTTGGCTGGATCAACTTCAATGACTCAACAAGACATAATGAATCCAATAAATTTGATTGAAGTAACACCAAAAAAACACTTCTTAGGATTGAGTCTGAATTTGTATTCATGTAGTATCTCAAATATCTTTTGTAGTCCTACTAGATGATCAGCCTAATCTTTGATTTTCCTAATATGTCATTGATGTAATCTTCAACAATGCCATGCATCATATCATGAATTATGTTGGTCATGGCTCTTTTTTATGTGTCCTCATTGTTTTTGAGACCAAATGGCATAACTTAGTAATAGAAGGTCCCCATGAGGTGGTGAATGTTGTTTTATGTTGGTCTTCTAGTGTAATCTAGATTTGGCTGTATCTTGAGAATCCATCCATCAATGAAAGCATTTTGTACCTGGGTATGGAGTTAACAATCATGTCAATATTTTTCAAAGGAAAGTCATCCTTCAGGTAGGCCTTGTTTATATCTCTAAAATTAGTGCAAATTTTGATTCCTTTTGGCTTCTTATTGATTAGCACAACATTTGAGATGTACTATGATTAGTTGATTGGTTGAATGCATATTTATTTTAAGAGTTTTTCCAACTTTTTATTCACTAATATAGTAATTTGAGGATACATATTGTGCAATTTTTTTTTTACAAGTTTGGCATCAAGATGTACAACAAGATGGTGTACAACTAAGGTAGGGTCCAAACTAAGTATGTCTGAGTAGGCCCAAGCAAATCTATCAATAAATTCCCTCAAAAGGGTTGTAAATACTTCATGTTCCTTCTTAATGAGGTATGTGCCTAATTTAATCCATTTTGGTTCATCTGAAGTCATAATTCTAACTTATATTGTGTCTTCTATTAGGAGAGTCAAACCATCATCTAGAATGGTTGGCAAAGAGTTGAATTGGCCTGTAATGGTAGAGTCCTTAACTTGGATTGGCTCTTCAATTTCTCTAAGGTAAGAGGAATTAGAATCTCCCAATGGTAAAGATGGACATGTGACAAACACTATTACAAACTCTTGGATGATTTGATTAAAAGCCTTCTATTCTTTAGAATTGAACTTGGACCCATAGGTAAGTTCATTATCGGTGGTCACCTGAGCTATGTTTGAGTAAAGTGTAACACCCCTATCTAATGGTGCCTAGAATAGGTTTTCACCACTCAACTTCCCTTTCTCTTTACTTCTACCATGGTCCAAAAGCACCTCAAATAGGTTTTTTCTTTGGGACCTCAATGTTTTATTTAATTATTTATGGCTAAGGGTGTTTACCCATTCTCCAAAATAGGATATATGATCCATTTGGATTGAGAACCCTTGTTTGTGGTCTCCCAATGAAACATTTTGTCTCAAGCCTAGAAAATCACAAAAGGCCTCATCTTTCTCAAACTCATCGATAGGCATTGTGGATTCTTATTGTTCCTAGTCTATAAGTTGAGGGTGATAAAGAGGAAGCAGATTATGGAAAAAAATTGGTCTAAGGGTAAAAATGGTATGAGTGTCAAATAAATTGGTATTGGCTAGGTCTTCATAAGGGCTATGATTGAACTTTGCTTTGTTGTTAGCATCATCATCACTATTCATTGGTATTTTAACATGAATAATATATGTGGGATCACCCCCAAGTGGTTTAAATTTGAGACCATAAGTTCTTTTGTACTAAGTGGTAGAAATTAGCTCAAGTGTTCCTTTCTGATTTAGGTCGAGACCTCCTCCTTAATAGGCATGTTTATCCATGATCCAATTAGGTATGGGGTATTTATAATTTTTATAATAATTATCTATTTTTTCATTGTATAACCATGATTCATCATCTATAAGTGGGTCTTATTCTTAGCTAGTGTCTGGTGTGAAAATGATAGGTGCTAGATTATGAAGTATGGATTTTCCCTTTCACTACCATTACATGCAAGGTGGTTTGGCTTTATGTCTTCCATATGACTTGGGGTTTTTTGGAAGTTTGGTAATGTGGAATGTATCATAGGTCAAATATTCTCCTAGACCATTAGTTGAGATGGTATAATGATAATATTTTTAGGAGGTGTCACTTGGTAAAGTAAATCAAGGGTATTTGGGTCAATGCAATTGCCCTCTAGTGAATCAACAACTATTTCTTTCCCCTTGTATGTCTTGGTAATTAGATTAAAGTTAAATTGGTAATTATAGCTTTTATACTTAGCCTTAAAATGCTTACAATATGTGTATGGATGTAAATATCCATGGATAGTGACCTCCATACCTAAATGAGAGAACTTGATACACTAGTACAATATTGAAGGGATGGAAAAAATTTCATGTATCCAAGGTCTACCCAAAATAAAATTATATGGCAAGTATAGGTCCAACACATGGCATAATGTATCATGGGTTAAGGTCCTTAAAATAATTGGAAACTTGATGGTGCCTTGTGATTCTTATTCTTCATTGTCATAGGTTTTGATGATGATCATTTCTAGTTGAAGATAAACTATTGTATACCTAAGAAGCTTGATGAGTTTTAGAGACATAATATTTAGACCCAATCCATTATTTATGAGGACACATTTCACTTTGTGCCACCTTATGATAGCTTTGATATACAATGGATTGTTATGAAGAGGGCCAAGGGATGACATATCACTTTGGTCAAAGACTAATTGATAGCTTGGGATAGATGTCTGACCAAAGCTTGGAATTTATTCTATACTTATGTCATTTGGAACTTGGGATTGGCCAAGGAACTTTGTTAATATTTTATTATGTATTTTATATGTGTGCGAAAAATCCAAAATAGAGATTTATGTGGAATTTTTTTGTAGTTATTCCATAATATTGAATGTAATTTCCTACACAATGATACATGGCTTATTCCTAGCCAAAATGGTGGGTTGGATGGGTGTAGTGGAAGATGGATATGGGCTTGGTATAGTAATATTTGACTATTGAGTTATGATTACACAATCAAGATTAGATATAGGACCATTATTTCTAGTAAATGATGGTGGAGGGGGACTAGATAGGATAAGTCTCAATTACTAGTGTACTTGTATGTGGTCATGGTTTAATGATGAGTTATTGATATAAGGTCCAAAGGTAGTAATCCTTGCTTACTAGTATACCTATATGTGGTCCTAGGTCAAGGAAGGATCACTCGCATAGGTAGGTTGGTTAGGATTGATTAGCAATAGTCTTATTTGGTTGATTCTTGGTCTTAAATTAATGTAGATGGTAGAAATGTAACCTCCTATAATATGGCTTAAAACTTTGTTGTAGTCATGTGCAACTGTGTGGTAGGTTTGTTCGTTGTTGGTATCATTCTAGGCTTGGTTCCATCCATTCAATTGATGTTGGTTCTACTGCTAATTTTTTTTATTATATTGGCTATTGATACTATTATTTTGGCCTTTATTGGTGTTATTTTTGGTCATTATGTTGTGGAAATGGGTTTTGATAAATACCCATATTATGATTGTATGTAGATGTTATATTATCTAATTTTATCTCCCCATTTTCCAACATATTTTAAATAAGGTGTTTAATTTATACAAAATAGCATAGAATATGCCCATTAACATGATAGTACTCATAAAATTCATTTTATCAATACCAATCTAGATAAGGAATTCCCTCAAGATAGTGTTTTGGTATGGGTTAACTAATCATATTAACGATGGATTTCTTGTGAAACATATATTTAATTGGTTATCCAAGGTCACTAAAGACATGATGATTAGGCATAGTTCTACTTGGATGAGGGGGATTTTATAAAGGCAAAGGTTATTAAACTTGTTGTACTAGTTTAGGATGTTATGAAGGCTATGCTTACTAAAGAGGTTATTGGTTAGGAGTAATTTTCATATGTGCATAGGTTGAGTAGATGGTTTTTATACCATGTGGACATGTTGTGACTTAGTTACTCCTTTACTTACAACATTCTTTTTATGGTTAAATTTCTTGTATTTTTCATAATTATTAGTTTGGGCTAGTTGCAATGCTTGTGCTTGGACTTGGTTCTAGTTTTGGCCATTACTTTGATTTTGATTTTGGTTTTAATTTGATGAGGTTATCTTTATGGTCCCTTTGTTAATAAGGGCCTTTTTTATCAACAAACCTTTGTTGATGATTTCTTTGAAAGTATGTGAACATTATAGCTCTAGATTATAATATATTTCATTGTGCAAATTCTTGGTAAATACAATGGCTAATTACTTGTCTAGTAAATTATGGGTGAAATGATTGGTTAGTGCTCTCCATCATTGTAGATAACTCATGAAAATTTCATTAGTCTTCTATTTGGCTTGCATCATATCTACAAATGAAATCTCATGTTTAATATTGTAGGATAAATGTTGCACAAACATGTCTGAAAGATCATCAAAATTAGATATTAAGTTCTTGGGAAATTTTAGGAACCACTCTGAATTTTGTCCATATAGACTTCTTATAAAAAATAGTAGGAGGTAGATGTCACTGTAGGCCACTATTTGAAAAGAAACAAAAAATTCTGTTAAATGGGCTTTGGGGTCTCCTTTACCCTTATATATATCAAACTTCAGTGATTTATACCCTGGAGGAAATGGTATTTACAGATGCTCCATGGTGGATGGGTAGGAACATACATCATCTAACTTTTGGTCTATTTCCTAGATTAGATAGCGATAATTACATCTTTCATTTATTATATCTCTTATGCGAGGAAATTAAATGGAATATTGGCTTGAGGTGAAGGCTAGGCAATTAAGAGTGGATTATTTTGATCAGGGTATAGTGGAGGCATGGTTTATTATGGAATGTTGGTTTGGCTAGGTAATTGACCAAGTATATGCATACATGAATTAGGATGTGCTTGTTGAATTTGCATGCATTGTGGTAGATATTTTGGTTGGGATTTGGTGTGTAGGCCTAGTTTTGGGGAAATTATGGTTGAGATGGAAGGATATGACTCTAAGTGAATTAATATGCCTATTGATGTTAAATAGGGACTTATTTTTGACTAGTCAATATTGGTTGATTAAGGGGAACTTTTGAACCAAGGCCCTACCATTCAGTTTGTGGCACATTGGGAACAAAAGGAAATTATTTCCTAATTAGCACTTGTGTAATAGTAGAACCTCTTGGTTGCATGAACCCCTATTGTGAAGTAGATGCTTGTAGAGTGTTTGACATTTATCACTGAACAATAGATTTATGTTGTTGATTAGACATCATTTTTAATTGTAATGGCACATTGGTTTATGGTTGAAGAGGTACGTTTGTCACTACCTAGTGAGGTGGAACATTGGATGCCCCCTGTTGAGGTGGCAGCACATTTTACATCTATTGCATTAGTATATTAGATTGTTCATATCATTTTGAAATGTTATTCATCACCAATTATGGTGGATTAACATTCATTACATTTTGTTGATGCATGGCACTAGTTATTGCTTGACTACTTAATCCTTGTGATTACATGCTTGATGATGTAGCTAGTTGATTATTAGAAGTAGTTAGTTGTGGTTTGGATGTATAAGTTCCAACCCCCTACATTTTTGAACCATTTATGGTGTTAAAAAAAGGCATGTTTTGTTGTGGACTAGTTTTTTATGCATTTACACCACTTTTGTCTAGATTAGATGATGCTTGGGTGTTATCCACTATGTTTGGATCATTAATTTGTGTAGAAGTAGTAGACATTTTTTTGATATCTAGGGCATTGAAAATTTCTCCAAATAAAGTGCTTTGTGTGAATGGCTCTATACCCTAATTTTTTTGGCTTGTAAATTTAATTAAGACCCTTTGTTGAAGGAGCTAGATTGATAAGTGGAGTATTTGACATGGCCATGTTATTTAAATCGTGTGCTAAGTTTAAATGGGTCTGGTATGTTATCTACATCTATATGAAGTGGTATTCCATGAGTCCTTTTCCTATGACAAGCATACATGGGTCTTGATATAACATCGGTACTAGAGGTTTAGGATTTTTATAAGAGGCATATTTAATGTTTTGATTATAAGGTATGTTGTAAGGCACTCAAAGTAGACTAGGTAAATTTTCATGAGGGAAGTCTATTGGAAACTTATCCCCTACCTTTATGGCTCTAATTAAAAATTAATCCTTATTTAAAATCAAGTGATGATAAAATAAATAATGGTCATAGGCTAATGGCATCATAATGTAGTACGGTTATTATTGAATTTGGTCTACAACCAATGGTACACTAACTAAGTACTATATATTTTCTCTTGGTCCTGCTCTGAGTATGAAGGCATGTTGACCAAATAGTGAGCTAAAGGATCTTGGTTTTATTCCCCTAATTAAATGTTTTAATGTGGATAAAGATTCATCTCATAGACTACATTTTCATTTAGGGGTCTTGAATAAAGTCTTATTATGTGACCATATTTCCATATCTTGGATTGTACATAGCTCCACTAAGAGTATAGTGAGACATATTCAAATTAATGATGAATTCTTTGAGACAAAATAGCTTAGAGTTATACAAACTCTGAGAAATAATGTCTAAAAGGATAAATGTTTCAAACTTGGTGTAACTTGGTCAAAGGAATGGAGTTGTATCTCTAAAAAAGATCTATATTAAAAATTAGTAAAAAATAACCTAACATCAAATGTCTAATGTTAAATGTCTCACATAAAAAGGTCAAGTATATGAACTACAAATAGAATGCCAAAATCTAGGTTCAAAGTGTTCCAAAAAACTCTAATCTAAGAAAATAAAAAAAATAGGTTGATTGTCCCAATGCATTATAAAATATAGGCTCAAAATAGGTAGGTGTTAGGACTTTTGTAAAAGGCATGAAAGCTAGACTTTAAAAACAAGGTGAGATTTAATCTAACAAATCTGAAAAACTTTGGCCTAAACTAGGAATTCATTAGACATTAACTTGGTCAACTGGTATAAGTCATGAAATAAAAGGCATAACTAAGATAGGTTATTTCTCCCAAATATAAGCACAAATAATAGTTTCCAAATTGGGTAAAGAATTAACCTAAGTTACAAAACCTAAAAGAGAAAGATTGATTTCTAGGTTTAAATTACGCAAGGCATTAATAAAAATCAATCATTGTTTGGATTTTAACTTGTCAAGGTTAATTAAAAACTCAACTTAGGAAAACTAGGATTCTTTAAAATAAATGAGAAGCTAGAAAATGATGATTGGCATAATTTCACTAGGTAAAGATCTAAAAGACACATGGCTTTGGTTTTGAAAATGGAAACTTAGACACAAGGAAAATAAGTGTATGAAATGATTTGAGTAGTGTAATTATTTTATCATGCTCTAAAGATGTAATCAATGGTTGGTTTTAAGACTCTAAGGCATAAAAACTTGAAATAAATTGGGTAGCATAACATTACCCTTTTCAATCAAATGACCCACACATAAATATTTATCAAAATACTAAGGAAAAATTATGGTGTCAAATGGATGGCATAACACCTCCTCAAATAATGGAGTGATGTATAAACAAAACTTATTTTGATGTGACATGACAAATAAAATAGATATTTTATACTCAAAAAATCATACAATACAGGATAAAATGACACAAACACCTAAGTGTAATGTCCTAGATCCTAAAACTGACAAGGTTTCATAATACTATCAAATTATATATATACACATGCTCTTGAGAGGATTTTAAGTGTTAATCAAAAAATAAAAGTGCATGATTAAGGTTTTTACACCCAGATTCTCTCAAGATATTTTACAATGACATGCAACTTCAGACTACTCAACCTGCATCAATAGTATGTCCATGGCAAGTGGGGTTATTATAATTTATCAATTTTTGCACATTTCTAAATGGTCTTGAGTATGGATAACATAAGGGATGTTCACATCATTTGGATCTAAATCAACTATATTTTTTTTAAAAGGTCTTGTCATTTTCACAATGAATACATCTATCACTTTTTCAATGTAGTGTGATGTTTGAGTTACCCCTATGGTTCGAGGTAGTATCTTACTAATGGATCTTGTTTAACCACTCAAAAAAGAATCCCAGTCATTCAACCTTAATTTACATACCCCACCATGGATTTGGGTTTGAAAAGATGATGGGAGATGAATTCTTGGGTCAATGCTTCCCTAGAGAACCCATGAGGAGGTGATGAAATCATGTTTACAAGCTAAAATGCATAAAATAAAAGATAAGTGAAAAGACTTTATGGTCACATTTGGATCACCCAACTCATACAGATTTAGGGAGGGTCTTAATGATGTTCTTTTCACACTTTTTTGACCAAAATAAACTAATTCAAAGAAAGAGCACTTTTGGTCAGTTGAGTTCCCTACAGGGGATGGGGGGAGAGCATACATGCATCAATCAGTTTTGTAAAAATAAATAACTTTAAAATAACAAGCATAAAACAAACACTCTTAATAGTATGAATCTAAGTGTGAAATTTTATTTTATTACACCAAAGTGAGATGTTTATGAAATTTTGGCACCTTAGCATTAGTTAAAATAATTTCAAAAACTTTCACAAAACATTTAAGGCATGAAAATGAACTAGGTTTGTTTTAAACACTAAAGACAAAGTGATCAAGATTTAACCACATTCAAATTTTTTGCCTTTTCCCAACTTAGGTCCTATTGAGACCAACACCCCCCATCTTTATTTTTTTTGAAAAGGGGACCCTTGTCATTTTTTCTATAACCTCTATATTCTATAATAAGTGTGAAAGATTGTTTTATCTTGAATTTTAAAGGCAAATCAATTTAAAAAAAAGACATGAGTTTTGGTATATCTGATTATGATCATATGCTAGGGATTAATGTTGTTAATAATCATCTTCAAGGTGATTAATTTTAGGTTCTATAGAAGAATTTAGGGTTCCCAAGTAGTAAACCCTAAGGGTTTGAATTTAAACATTCATGAGAAAATCTAGCGGTAAATTTAATACATGATCAGGATTTAACTTAAAGTTCATGAACTTTTGCAAATCTAGTACTTTATACTTGTTCATTGGATTTGATCCAATGATGCATCAAGATTGATGTCTTTTAGAAAGGTATACAGTTAATTATTTTTTCCTAATAAAGATCTAATATTGATTGCTTAATCGAAGGTTTTAATCTAATGGTGAAAATTAAAACTGAGGCTTTAGGAACTCCTAAGGTATTTACACATGGCATTCAATTATTGGATCAATAAATTCAATTTTCTTAAGTTTGGAAGGTTCACTCCCATCATTTTACATCTATGAGGATGTATTTGATGTGACTAAACCCATCAAAATTAACCTAGACAATCCCTAAAGTCTTGGGAACTCCTGAGAGCTTTACACATGGCATTCATTTATTAGATCAATAAATTCCATTGTCTTAAATTTAAAAAGTTCTATCCCATCATTTGAAATTTGTGAGGATGTATCTGAAGTGACTGAACCTATCAAATTTAACTTAGACAATCCATGAAGCCTTCAAAATTCTTGAGGGCTTTACAAGTGGCATTCAGTTATTAGATCAATAAGTTCTAGTATCTTCAATTTAATATGTTCACTCATATCATTTGATGCCTATGAGGATGCATTTAATATGATCAAACCCATCAAATTTAACCTAGACAATTTTTAAAGACTAAACAAAGAGGGCATTTCTAAAGAACCTTTTAAGAAATTCCTAACTTTTTACATAGGCAAAATTAGCATATAAAGACTTTAGCCTAAGTCATTTTGTTTTTTTTAATATAAAATTCTAAATGTCATCTTTAATCCTAAGTTTCATATAATCATGGAACTATTTAAAAGGCACTCATCTTGCAGGATCTAATGGTGATTGCTTGCTCACTAGATTTGATCCAATGGTGCAATGAATTTGAGGAATTTTTAAAGGTCTTATGAGCTTGACACATTGCACAATTATTGGACTTAAATATAAAAATACCAATGAAATGTAAGGATAGGGATTCATATTTTCAAAGCAAAAAAAGAGGACTTTTGAAAGCTAACGGCTAACCTTCAACTAGCATTTATGACATTTGTTGTGAAAGGCATGGAACCCCACCACATAGGCTCCACATAAGCATGGAGGCTCAAAATGAAATATATCTTATGCTCAAAAATGTAGAAGACATAAGAATGAGGTCCCATAAAATCTAAGGCACGTATGAGATCAAGAGTTGGATATTTCTTCCATTAAAGCTAAAAAACCCTAAACTCTCTATAAAGAAGGACTTAAGTCAGTTCAATTAATCACATAAAAATAAAAATAAGTGTAACTTGAATTCAAAGAAAGTTCCTTAGTGAGATCTTTGTTTTTATCAACTACAATTTAGTGTTATCAATGGTAGTGGGCAGGCAATAGATAAAACTTAAAGCAGAGCTCTATCTAACTTTAGATGGTGAAAGAAGGGTCTTTAGAGACATAGAGTTAGATTAGATATCCTTGAATTTAAATGTAATCAATAATTGGTCCAAATTATTCTTCTTTATAAAAGAGTTACAACCAATTTCCTAGGAGGAAAAGAGGAATGCTATGGTGCACCAAAGATACAAAGACCTAGTATCAATTCAGTTGATAGGCCTTCACAATATAGCTACTAAACCAAAGGCTTCATCCTCTAATCAAAAGACAAGTGGAGACCATGGGATATGTGTGGTTCTATCCAAATTTCACTATAATAAGGATAGAAGGAATCATGGTCCAACCATATAGATTGCCTATATATGTTCCCAATAAGCTTGTAAAGCAATAAATTTCTTATCAAATCATCCAAGGAATGGATTGGATATGAAAGAAGAATTAGAAGGCTCAAGTTCATCCCTTTCCATTGGAAATTGGTATAACTTTAATCAAGGATTGGAAATAGATAGAGATCATGGTGGTGCACATGAACTCTTTTGATTTCCAATTGGATGACCTTAAGATGTGAGACCCTAATGATAGAGTGGCTAACCATATTTAAGATAAAAAGGTCTCAAATATTGAGTACAAACATCAACCAAGTGTGGGAGATGGTATTTACACAAAGGCAAAGAACTTTGAAGAAGTCATGTCTACGTTTAAAAACTACAACATCAAATTAGAACATAGGCTAGTCAAGGATAATAAGCCCTCAAGAGAATTATGGAAACTACATCCCTTTCATTATCACTTATTTTTAGGACCATTTAGGATTGCACATAAAGAGTCACCTATTTTAGGATAATATTCTAAGCCTCATCAGAGAGAATTGACAAAGTCACCCTAGGTTGGGCAACTTGAAAATGTAAAAGGAAAAGGTAAAGATGTGATTCAGGATCCTAGCATAGAGCATAGATCTAGTGAAGGTCCCCAAATTTAGGCATCCCCACCAAGGCCTTCTTCCCCAGTAGAGGTTCTTAGCATGATTGCTTTGGAAATCAAAGAAATAGTGGAAAGTGCCCTTATTAATATCGTATATACCTATGATTTTGATAAGGAAGAGGATCCATCTGAGGAAGAAATCAAAGAATAAGTTCCATTAGATAGAGAAAAGAGACAAGTAAAATTGGCCTTAGTTCCTCTATCACCAAAAAATAGGTGTATGGTAACTTTCATTCACCCTATTAATGAAATTAACCTCTTTAGTGATGAGAATCCTATTTATGGACCAACTATTCTTGATTAGTTTGTTTATGGGAAGTTGTAAAAAATACCATCTCTTCCTCATTCACTAGCTTTGAATCGAGTTGACATAGATGTTTAGGATAATATCAAGCCTTAGATTCAAGATATTATGAATAGACAAGTAGAGAGAAGGATTCAAATCCTTCATAATAAGGAAAGCCAAGGGATTGACACCCTAGGAGCCTCTAGGAGTTCAATGTAGAGATTCCTAAATATCCACAGGTAAAGGAATCTAACCCTCAAGTCCATTTCAATATAGATACATCAACTCTTGAGAGAATAGTGACCAAGAAATTTATTGTTGGTACTGAGGAGTTCACCTTTTAGAAGGTGGAACCAGTTGTAGGCTTAACTCCTATTCTAGGGTAGGCAATAGGGGAGCATCCTATATTTCAAGAAGATGTAGCTAGTATGGTTTTGGCCTATTAAACAATAACCTTGGCTAGATTTCAAGGAATGAGATAGAATATTCTCAACTTGGAGAAAGAAAAACAAGATTTAGAAGCTTAGGTCCCCCTTTCAATTCTTAAGGATATATTACAAGTGTTGAATAAATTTGTGATGGATGAATTCAAGAATTTGAAAAGCATCATGCTTATATTGAGTGCTTTAAACCTTCAAATTGAGATGGCACAAGCCTTAATCACTAAATGGTATAATTCTCAAGCTCAGATGGAGGAGCTCATCAAGATACATAAGACAAAGTAGGCATTAGATTTCAAGATTATTAAGCTTAGACATTTGGATATCCTCATGGCAATTTTGATGGATAAATAAGAGGATTTGATCACCTGGAGTAATGATGTCAACAAATTCATCAAGAGAGACAAAGTCTTGGTAACTCAGATTGAGAAAATTTTGGCAAATCTATTAGATAACCCTTCTCAAACCACTACTATACACCTAATTAGTGATGAAGAATTCAAACAAAGAGTTGGTGTTCACATCAAATTTATTAGAGACAATAAAGGTCATTCATCTAAGGACAACCAAAAGATCCTTGATATCATTATTTTTTAAGGGAAGAAAATTACAAAATCATAATGTATCAAGGAACTTATATTTCAAGTAGATAATGAGTTTAACAAATTCGTAGGTCATAAAGAGGATTGTTTAATGAAGCCTATAGTGGATTTTGAACTAATCAAATAATAATACACTAGGGTCCAAGACTTCCTTTAACAATGATAATTAAGGGGCCCACTAGTGTTTCCATGTAGGGATACTTTCTTTTGTAAATTATATGTTAGTCTGTAAGCATGTACTCTTTCTTGTCAAGTTGGCATGTGACCTTCCACATTATATCTTTATATCAAGGACAGTTGTCCTTATTTGTATGTGGATATTTTGAAGGTTAACTAGTTAATTTACTATGTTTCCTATAAATAGGTAGATGGTTACCATTTGTAGAGGAGAGTTTTTGAGCAATTGTATACCAGGAGCATTTAATACAAATAAGGAATTTTTAAAAGATTCTCTATACAATTTTGTTAAATTTACATGCTACGTCTCAATTGTAGATAGTCATCCTAAATTTGAATGATTATTCCTCTTTTAAGTTACATTATTTATCATAGGGTTGTTTATTTGTGCTAAATTCTAAAGTGATTGTAAATATATCAAGTATACTTCATTTTATTTGCTCTGTATTTTGATGTACTTAGGTTATTTAGATCATAATAGAAAATCTTTAATGTAAATTTGGTTCTTACTTATGATTCATATTTTTTATTTGAATTTTTCCTGATTTGTGATATAATTTGAGCTTATTCTATTTTATAACATAAATTGGTTCAGATGTGCTCAAATTAATTAAAATTTTGTCATAATATTTGAGATGAAAACCTACAATCACATTTCTTTCTTACTTTACCCTTCTCTTTTCTTATTTTTATCAAGATTCACTCTAGCTTAAAGATCATTGTTAATACTCATTTAGTTTAGGCTCTAAGTCATTGGAAACTATTGAATATCTAAATATTTAAACCCTGATAGCTCCCAACTACTAAATCAAACAAATATTATGGATAGTTCTCATACTATACTTATATTCCATCATAGACATAATTGAATTGTCACAAACTTCAACTCATGCGTTGGATTTTTCAAATCCTAAAATGAATAGTGTTCATCAACACTAAAGAGCACCTATGGTACATTTTGAAGCATCAACAGGAGAAGCTCCACTGGTTCTAGAAGGAAGTCCCATCTTTATAGATACTTAAATTTTTTGGGGATTATTTGGTCAAAATTACTCTACATTTTACATGATTATGTTTCTTTTATCATAAATTGTGTAAATATTGGTGACCTTTGTGGAAATATGGATTTTGGTGCTAAGAATTTATTAGTATTTTGAGTTAAGATGGCTTATTTTGTTCAAAATTGACAATTCTTTTACAATAATAGGTTTATTTGAGTCATAAGTTGTAAAGATTGGTCATCTTTGCATAATTTAGTACATCTTTGAACTTGTTTAGGTAAAGATTGATGTCCTTTATCTTCTTATGAAATTTTTTTTGCAAATTAAGATTAGTGTGCATATTATTTATCATTCTTTCAAAATTAATGTGTTATACTATGTTTCAAAACAAGATCCTTAATATTCAAGTTGGAATTACCAAGGATTAGGACCAGATCACATTCAGAGACTAGAGAACCCTTACTCGAACTAGACATCCATAGAAGGACTAGGAAAGATAGAGGTAAGCATAGGTATTCTAAATATCTAGATTCATCACCTTTTCAAGGTATTAGTGTGCTTGATCATCATCCAAACATGGCATGGCTTGGAAGTTCCCCTATCAATATACCAGGTGCAGTTCATGATTTACCATGTAATCTTGTAAAATATGTGCTAATATTTAGTCTAACTGGTATTATGACTGCCAAAGAACATGTTAAATATTTTAAAGATACATTAAGATTCTTAAATGTTATTCATGAAGATGTAGAATGTATTTTTTACCAATTTACATTTAAATATGATGCATATGAATGGTTCCTTAATCTGCCTAACAATTGTATTATCTCATGGAATAACTTTGATGCTATTTTTATTGATCAATTTGGAAAGATCATAAGCCCTTGTGTCATCTATAATCAATTTAAAACTATTAAGAGAGATACAAGTGAACCTATTAGGTCCTTTAATACTAGGTTCTAAAATATGTTTAGTCAAGCCATGAATCCATATAAACCTAATGAAGCTTTAGCTTTAGAGGTTTATAAAGATGATGTTGACCCCATAACTTCTATGTTTCTAAAGAGATCCCTTCCACTTATCATCACATTGGATCAAGCCTATTATATATTAGTGGTTATTAGTGACCAAATTAAACCCCAAGGATACATGGCTTATTTTATCCCAAATGTTAATCCTCAAATGCATGCATTAAACCTTTTTTCTAAATAATAACCAAAATACTCCAGCATTAAACTAGTTCCCTACTTTGAATGTATTATCTACTAGTCATGATGCCCCTAATCAAAATTTAGTTAAGCCATCAATTTACGAATGGATTTCATGACAATGACTAGAAGGCTTTAGTGCTTGTTAGTGGCATTAATAGTAACCAAGGTCAAAATGTTGAGATTTAAAAAAAAGAGAATGAGTCTATATTGAAAATGGTATAGAAGATTAGCACTAATTTTATGCAATTGAAAAAACAAGTTGGTAATGATAATGACAAATTTGGAAGGAACTTCACTTTCCAAAATTTCAATAGGCCTAAAAATAGATTTTAGAATGATAGTTTCTACAATAAAAAAGCTAATGAGCCTTCCTCTAGCAAAAATAATATGAATATAAACCTCACTAATATTACCTTACCAAATTATTTTAGGGTGCATGATACTTCCAGGCATGGTAAGATTGATTTCATTGAGTTTTGTAAAGCCTTTGAAGCTTTTCAAGAAGAACTTGACACATTTGAAGTGGTTCTAAACAAAGATGCTACTAATTTTTTTCTAAATATAAACCATCTAACCAAGTGCATATGGTGAAAACTTTTAAATTCCCTTTTCAAGAGGATAATGAGCTTAATAATATTCTTAAGGATATTTAAGCATTCCAACAATTTTTGAAGACATATCCTCTGAGAAATAGGGAACAAAAATAACCATTGACTACCTCTACCCCTCCTAACAATTATGGAACCCCTCTAGACACTGCATCAAATAATTATCCTAACCCCCTAGAGGAAGTTCTTCTAAGTTAACTATTTATCCTCAAATAAAAATTGGCTTTAATATTTTGGAAGATATGAAAAATATTAAATCCAATATCACTCTGCATGAGCTAACTCAGATCATAAAAAAAAGACTTACTCTTGGAATCTTTGTCCAAGAAAATTGGGAAGCCCCCTAAGAATGATAGTGAAAATTTAATTACGCAAGTAATAAAAGCAAAGTATCCACCCTTTTTACTTACAGTCAATATATTTGGGAAGAATGTTCATAATTGTCTTTTAGATTTTAGAGCCTCAACCAACATTATGCCTATTGGGATATGTGAACAAATCAGGTTAACTCCAATCAAGTCTGATAGGGTAGTCACTCAATTGGATAAATCCAAAGTTAATGTTATAGGAGAATTATTTAATCTACATATACATCTAGCTAGTGAACCCAAGGTTAAATAATTCATTGATATCCAAGTGGTAGAAATGCCTAGTGTTTATGGATTAATTTTGAGTAGAGAATGGACTAAGGCCTTAAATGGTTATATGTCTACTGATTGCTCACACTTTTGGATTCCTTGGAAAGGTGTTCCAAATAAAATAATATTGTAAAGGTAACCTTGAATTAAACACATGATAATATAATTTAATGTTATTAATGAAAGGGTAATTTTTCTAGATTTTGATTTGGGAGTTTTTACTTTGGAAATTACAAAAGAACTAGTTTCTGAGAGTTCTCTAATTTTTGGTTTGTGTAAGTTATATATTTATGGTGCCAAGTGAAAATTAGGATTAGGAGATGGTATTTTATTGATAGATCCTTCAAAAAAGCAATAACATGTAGCTTATAAGTTACAATTTATTTGCACCAATAATTTAGCTAAGTATGAGGCTTTCATAATTGGATTACGATTTTCCATTAAGCATAAAGTTAATGAACTCCTTGTCTATGGAGATTATAAACTTGTGGTTAACCAAGTGAGGAGTAAATACCAATGCAAATTGTCTTACTTAAAGATATATAAGTTTAGGGTACGGGATTTGATCAAATCTTTCAATGCCTTCAACATCTTAGCTATTCTAAGAGAAGAAACCAAAGCTACTAATGAACTTGCCTCTGCTATAGCTAACCTCATACCTAATCATGATTCTCAAAGCATTATTATTGAGATAGTACCATGTCCTTTAGTTATTGACAATGTAAACCATTTCCACAATTTCAATGATGATCAACAAATCATAAATTTCTTAACTAATTCTGGAGCTTTCAAATCTCACATTATTGATGAGGTTGATGAAAGTTTTCTTGAGAAGGAACTTAATGGTAAAATCATCCAAATAAGTGACAATAAGATACCTATGGGAATGATTTCATTGGAAAGACTATTTAATATTGATAAGATTTTTGAAGTACCTAAACAACCCAAGGTAAATTGTAGAGATTATCATGTGATAAATCTTGGTCCACATAATCAGCCCTAAATGGTGAATATAGGGAAGGCTTAAACTGAAATGGAAAGTAGAAAAGTTAGAGAGTTGATTAGAAAATACAAGGATGTAATTTCTTGGTCTTATGAAGATTTTAAAATATTTAACCCAAGGGTCATTACTCATAATATACCTCTTCAAGAAGGTTGCAAAACCTTTAGAAATAAGAAAAGGCTAGTCAACCATGTTTTAGAACCCATGATTTTTAAATAACTCAAGAATTTGTTGGATGCAAGGATAGTGTTTCCTATTAGACATTCCACTTGGGTGGAAAACCTAGTCCCAGTAAAAAAAAAGAATGGATAAATAAGATTATGCATAGATTTTAGAAATCTAAATAGAGCATCTGAAAAGGATAATTATCCTTTACTTTCTCTAGACCAGGTTATCCAAACTATTTTAGTATCTTCCATGATGTCCTTTTGAGATGGATTTTTTGGATATAACTAGGTGCTTGTTTCTCCAGAAGACAGGATGAAAATAGCTTTTACTACTAAATGGGGAACATATGCTTACAATAAAATGCCTTTTGGATTAATTAATACAAGGGAAACTTTTCAAAGGGCCATGGACCATGCTTTCCAAGGTTTAGTGGGAAAGTGTATCATCATATATATGGATAATATTACAATATTTTTTAGAAATAGAGAGGAGCATATCGTATATTTGAGACAAGAATTTGATAAATGCATGAAGTATGGTGTATCTCTTAACCCCAAGAATATTATATTCTATCACTAAAATAAATTTTTTGGGACATATCATTACCAAAGATGGGATTTCTATATATCCTAATAGAGTAGAGGCCATCTCTAAAATTGGGTTGCCCAATAGCTGAAAAGAACTTAAGTCATTCTTTGGCAAGATTAACTTTGTGAGGAATTTTATTCCAAGCTTCATTGAGATTGTCAAACATTTGAATGATATGCTTAAGAAATATGATATAATTTATTAGAATTAAGAATCTAAGAATGCCTTCACTGACATTAAGAAGGCAATCACTGAATCTCTAGTCCTCAAAAGTCCTGATTTCTCAAAAGCTTTCTCTCTATATTCATTTACTTTTGAGCATACTATGGTTGCAGTGTTAACTAAAAAATTTGATGGGAATGATCATCCCATAGCTTTCATGGGCACCAACTTCAAAAATGTAGAAATTAATTATTCTATGATTGATAAGTAATCTTATGCATTGGTAAAGGTAGTAAAAAAATTTAGACATTACCTGCTTATAAACAAGGTACATGCCATATTACCTGATCCATCTACAAAACTTATGTTGAGTCAGAATAAGCTCAGAGAAAGCAGAGGTAAGTGGATGAAAATTATACAAGAATATGATATAGAGATGAAAATAGATATATTAGTGAAATGTCAAGGTTTATTTTAGATGATTTATAGTATTGACCTAAAATTCCATGTCATGCAAGTAGATCAATGCAAATTCCAACCCAATGGGTGGTATGACTCTATTATCCATTTATTTATCAATGGTGTTTATCCCCCAATATTTATAAGAGAATAAAAGAGAAACTTGAGGCTCAAAACAACTCATTACTTCATCAGTAATGGAGTGTTGTATAAGAAGAACTTTGATGGAATTTATTTGGGATGTGTGTGCAAAGAAGAAGTAGCTTAGATTATGACTACCTTCCATGAAAAGCTAGGAAGTGGACACCCTTTAGGAAAAACCACATCTCACAAGATTCTCAGGGTTTTATATTATTGGCCCACCCTCTTCAAAGATGCTTATAATCATGTGAGGGAGTGTCATTTATGCCAAATCTTTAGTACAAAGGAGCTAAAGGCAGCCATACCTTTACAACCTGTGATGGTGGATAAACCTTTTACACAATGGGGATTAGACTTTGTAAGATTAATTAACCCCAATTATTTTGAAGGTCATAAGTATGTCTTAACTACTATATAATATTACACTAGGTGGACTAAGGCAATAACCACTAAGTAATGCAAAATAAAAGAGGTGATCAATTTCTTAGAGGAAAATATTTGTACTAGATTTAAAACCCCAATTTATTTGGTTTGTGATAATGTATTTTCATTCATTACTATTCAAATGATAGAATGGGCTTATGACCAAGGCATTGCACTTAAGTTTTCTTCCAATAAATACCCTCAAGGAAATGGTGTTTTTGAATCCACAAATAAAAATTTAATGAAAGCTATCAAGAAATTTGTTGAAGATAGACCTAGAACATGGCATAAACTTCTTAAGTTTTCATTATGTCTAGATCAAATTAGAATCAAATAAGCTCTCAAGGATTCACCATTTTTATTGGTATATGGTTAGGAGCCTATCTTTCCCATCACCTTGAATTTGCCTTCATTCACATTCATACAATAATACATTGAAGATAGTTAATAACTTACTCATTCTAGGCTATTAGACATCATTAAAATAGAAGATGTCATAGAAAAGGCATTCAAAAACTTTAGTAGACACCAATCAATCATGAAAAGATGGTTTGATAAGAGATATAAAGTGAAGGTGTTTAGGCAAGGAGACTTAGTCCTTATTTAGGACAAAGCATCATAACCTAAAGGTAAAAATGGTAAGATCACCCCTTTATTGATTGGCCCATACCAAATTACAAAAATCTTGGGAAATAACACTTTCAAGTTGAAAGATCTCCAAGGATCAGACTTTACTTTACCCACCAATGGGTAATACCTCAAGCATTACTTTGTTTCTACCCCATTTAGGGTCTTCATGGAATAAATGTGTAATATTATTAAGGTTAGAGTAGGTAATATAGTTTGTTTCTTTTCTTTCTTTGTTTTTGTCCTTGCTAGGCTTGTATATATTTGTTTGTTTGCATTTTGTTTCTTTTGCTTGCTTGGTGGTGTTTTTTGATTGTGGTAAAGTCTCATGGTATTTTTTTTTGGTTTGTAATTTCTCAAAAGAGTGGGTATAAATCTTACAAAGGTTAATATGAAGTGGAAATAAAGCATCATGAAGCAATCAAAGGTATCGGTATAGATTGGTATAGGAATTTAATGTACTATAAAGATTTAAACCTTATCCTGCATCAAAACTTGGTTTTAAGAAGAATCATATGTATATAATGTGAATTTAGTTTATTAACTCATATTCATTCTTACACTTAAAACACATCCTTTTCATGGACTAAAGTTTCAAGTAAAGGAGAGTATCCTAATTCCAAGGCATTTGACCAAATCCTTAAAACTAGGTTGTATTAGTTTCCAATCTTTGCAAAGACCTAAAAAATGTTTTAAAAAAAAATCATTGCAAAATCTATGGAAATAGAAGCAAAGGTGATTTAGGTAATCTCCATTGGGGCTACAGACACCTGATTGGTAGTGGAGGAAGACCTTGAGTAGAACCAAAGGTATCTTTGACAGGGCTATAGACACCTAGCTAGCAGTAGAACAATGCCCAAGCCTCCCCTAAATTAAGAGTTGTTATTCTTAAATAATATCTAAAGTGATCAAAGTTAAGTGTAATGGAACAAAAGGATATGAACCTAGACATTGTTTCTTGAAATTCATGACAAATAATAAGTGGAATCAAAACACACACTACATGTTTATGTTTTAATATTTAAGTTTAAATTTTATACATAAGGAACTTGTTTCAATCAAAAATTGATTCAAGAGAGAGTATATGTCCAAATGGGATATAAAATTCATGTATAAGTTTAAATCAGAGTCTTATGTTCCAATGTATTTCTATGTTTCCCATATAAGTCAACATTTGTTGAGACCAACACCCCCCATCTTTCTTTTTTATTGAAAAGGGGACCCTTGTAATTGTTTCTAGAACCTCTGTATTCTAGAATAAGTGTGAAAGATTGTTTTATCTTGAATTTTAAAGGCAAATCAATTTTTAAAAAAGACATGAGTTTTGGTATATCTAATTATGATCATATGTTAGTGATTAATGTTGTTAATAATCATCTTTAAGGTGATTAATTGTAGGTTTCATGGAAGAAGTCAGCATTCTCAATTAGTAAATCCTAAGGGTTTGAATTTAAACATTCACAAGAAAATCTAGCAGGAAATTTTATACATGATTACGATTTAACTTAAAGTTCCTGAACTTTTATAGATCTAACATTTTATGTTTATTCATTGGATTTGACCTAATAGTGCATCAAGATCTAAGTCTTTTAGAAAGGCATACAGTTAATGATTTAGGTCCCAATAAAGATCTAATGGTGATCACTTGATCAAAGGTTTTAATCTAATGGTGTGAATTAAAGATAAAGCTTCAAGAACTCTCAAGGGCTTTACTTGTGGCATTTATTTATTATATCAATAAATTCTATTGTCTTAAATTTTCTAGGTTTGATTCCATCATTTGACATCTGAGGATATATTTGACATGATCAAACCCATCAAAATTAACCTAGACAATCCTTGAAGTCTTAGGAACTCTTGAGGGCTTTACATGTGGCATTTCATTATTGGATCAATAAACTCCATTATCTTAAGTTTGAAAGGTTTTCTCCCATAATTTTCCATCTATGAGGATGTATTTGAAGTGACTAAACCTGTCAAATTTAACCTAGATAATCCTTGAGGCCTTGGGAACTCTCGAGGGCTTTACAAGTGGCATTCAGAGATTAGATCAATAAATTCTATTATCTTAAATTTGACAGGTCTACTCATATCATTTGAAATCTATGAGGGTGTATTTGATGTGATTAAACCCATCAAATTTAACCTAGACAATTTTTAAATCCTAAACAAAGAGGGCATTCTAAAGAACCTTTTAAGAAATTCTTAGCTTTTTACGTAGGCAAACTTAGCATATAAAGACTTTAGCCTAAGTCATTTTTTGTTTTTAAACATAAAATTCTAAATGTCATCTTTAATCCTAAGTTTCATATAATCATGGAACTATTTAAAAGGTACTCATCTTTCAAGATCCAATGGTGATTAGTTGCTTGTTGGATTTGATCCAATGGTACATTGAAGTTGAGGAATTTTCAAAGGCCTCATGAGCTTGACACATGGCATAATTAGTGGGCTTAAAGATCAAAATATTAATGAAATACAAGGACTAGGATTCAAATTTTACAATCAAAATAAAGATTACTTTTGAAAGCTAACAACTAGCCTTCAACTAAAATTTATGAAATTTGTCGTGAAAGGCATGGAACCCTACCACATAGGCTCCACATAAGCATGAAAGATCAAAATGAAATATATCTTATGCTCAAAAATGTAGAAGACATGAGAATGAGGTCCCATCAAATCTAAGGCACATATGAGATCAAGAGTTGGATATTTCCACCATTAAAGCTAAAAAACCCTAAACCCTCTATAAATAAGGACTTAACTCGATTCAATTGATCACATAACAATCAAAGTAAGTGCAAATTTAATTTAGAGTAAGTTCCTTAGTGAGATATTTTTTTTTATCAACTACAATTTAGTGTTATCAATTGTGGTGGGCAGGCAATAGATGAAAATTGAAGCAGAGTTCTAACTTTATATGGTGAAGGAAGGGTCTTTAGAGACATAGAGTTATATTTGATATCCTTGAGTGTACATGAAATTAGGAATTGGTCCAAATCATTCTTCTTTATAGAGGAGTTTCAACCAATTTCCTAGGAGGAAAAGAGGAATGCTATAATGCACCAAAGATACAAAGACCTAGTATCAATTTAGTTGGTAGGCCTTCACCATGCGACTTCTAAATCAAAGGCTTCATCCTCTTATAAAAACACAAGTGGAGACCATGGGGGATGTGTGGTTCTATCCAAATTACACTATAATAAGTATAGAAGGAATCATGTTCCAACCATATGATTGCCTATATATGTTCCCAATAAGCTTTTAGAGTAAGAAATTTCTTATCAAATCATCTAGGGAATGGATTGGATATGCAAGAAATAAGAAGGCTCAGGTTCATCCCTTTCCACTGGACATTGGTAGAATTTTAATTGAGGATTGGAAATAGATGGAGATCATGGTAGGGCATAGTAACTCTTTTGATTTCCAACTAGATGACCTTAAGATGTGGGACCCCAATGATAGAGTGGCTAACCATATTATAGATAAAAAGGTCCCAAAGACTGAGTATAAACATAAACCAAGTGTGGGAGATGGTATTTACACAAAGGCAAGGAACTTTGAATAAGTCTTATTTAGGGTTAAAAAATACAACATAAAATTATAACATAGGCTAGTGAGGGATAATAAGCCCTCAGGAAAAGTATGGCAACTACATCCCTTGAATTATCACTTGTTTCTAAGACCATCTAGGATGTCACATCAAGATACACCTGTTGCAGGACAATATTTTGAGCTTTAGTAGAGAGAATTGACAAAGTCACCCTAGGTTGGGCAACCTAAGAATGTAAAATGAAAAGGTAAAGATGTGATTCAAGAGTCCAACATAGAGCATAGACCTGGTGAAGGTCCCCAGATTTAGGCATCCCCACTAAGGCCTTCTTCCCCAATAGAGGTTATTAGCATGATTGCTTTTAAATATAGAGAAATTGTGGAAATTTCCCTTATTAACATCATAATTACCTATGGTTTTGATAAGGAAGAGGATCCATCTAAGGAAGCAAGAAAATAATTAGTTCCATTAGATGGAGGAAAAAGATAGGCAAAATTGGCCTTAGTTCCTCTGACACCAATAAAAAGGCCTAGGTTAACTTTCATTCACCCTACTAGTGAAATTAACCTTTTCAGTGATGATAATCTTATTTATGGACCAACTATTCCTAATTGGTTTGTTTATGGGAAGTTGCAGAAAATCCCATCTCTTTCTCCTTCACTAGATTTGACTTGAGTTGACATCGATGTTCAAGATAATGTCAAAACTTGGATTCAGGATATTCTAAATAGACAAGAAGATAAAATGATCTGCATCATTTGAAATAAGGAAAGCTAAGGGATTGACACCCTAATAGCCTTTGGGATTTCAAATGTAGAGATCCTTGAATAGCCATAGGTAAAGGAGTTTGACCCTTAGGTCCATTTCAATATAGATACATCAACTCTTGAGAGAGTAGTGACTAAGAAGGTTATTGTTAGTACTGAGGAGTTCGCCTTTTAGAAGGTGGATAGGGTAGGTAGTAGGGTAACATATTATATTTCAAGAAGATGTAGCTAATATGGTTTTGACTCAGTTAATAATGACCTTGGTTGGAGTTTAGGGAATGAAATATAAGATTCTCAACTTGGAGAAATAAAAACAAGATTTAGAAGCTCATGTCCTCATTTCAATTCCTGAGGATGTATTACAAGTGTTGAATAAATATTTGATGGATGAATTTTAGAATTTGAAAAGCATAAATCTTAGATTGAGTGCTTTAAAATATCAAACTGAGATGGCATAAGCCTTAATCTCTCAATGGTATAATTCTCAATCTTAGATGGAAGAGCTCATCAAGATACATACAAAGTAGGCATTAGATTTCAAGATTATTAATCTTTGACATCTAGATATCCTCATGGTAGTTTTGATGGATAAACAAGAGGATTTGATCACCTAGAGCAATGATGTCAACAAATTCATCAAGAGAGACAAAGGCTTGGTAACCCAGATTGATAAAATTTTGGTAAATCTATTAGATAACCCTTTTCAAACCACTACTATAGGCCTGATTAGTGTTGAAGAATTCAAGCAAAGAGTTGGTGTTCACATCTAGGTAATTAGAGAAAATAAAGTCCATTTAGCCAAGGACAACCAGAAGATCCTTGATATCATTATTTTTGTAGGGAATCAAATTGTAGAAGCATAATATATCAAATAACTTGTATTTCAAGTAGATAATGAGTTTAAAAAATTGGCAAGTCAGAAAGAGGATTGTTTAATGAAGCCTGTAGTGGATTTTGAAATAATAAAAGAACAATACACCAAGGTGAAAGACTTCCTTAGATAAGGCTAATTGAGGGGCCCACTAGTGTTTCCATTTAGGGATACTTTATTTTGTAAAGTATATGTTAGTCTATAAGCATACACTCTTTCTTTTCAAGTTGACATGTGACCTTCCACATTGTATCTTTATATCAAGGAAAACTATCCTTATCTGCATGTGGATATTTTGAAGGTTAACTAGTTAACTACCTATGCTTCATATAAAAAGGTAGATGGTTACCATTTGTGGAGGAGAGTTTCTGAGAAATTGTATACCAAGAGAATTTAATATAACTAAGGAATTTTGAAAATATTTCCTGTATAGTTTTGTTAAATGTCCATATTACCTCTCAATTGCAAATAGTCATCATGAATTTGAATGATTCTTCTTGTTTTAAGTTACATTCTTTATCATAGGGTGTTAATTTATGCTAAATTCTAAATTAACTATAAAGATCTCAAGTATACTTCATTTTATTTTCTTTGTATTTGGATGTACTTAGGTTATTCAAATCATAATAGCAAATCTTTAAAGTAAATTTGGTTCTTACTTATGATTCATATTTTTCCTTTAAATTTTGCCTGATTTGTGATATAATTTAAGTTTATGCTATTTTATAACATAAATTGGTTCAAATGGGCTCAAAATAATTGGAATTTTGTCATAATATTTGAGATGAAAACCTGTAATCATGTTTCTTTCTTACTTTACCCTTCTCTTTTCTTATTTTTATCAAGATTTACTCTAGTTTAAAGATCATTTTTAATACTTATTTAGTTTAGCCTAAGTCATTGAAAACTATTGAATATCTAAATATTTATACCCTGGTAGCTCCCAACCACTAAATTAAACAAATATTATGGATAGTTCTCATACTCTGCTTCTATTCCACCATAGACTTCAACTCATGCCTTGGATTTTTCAAATCCTAAAATGAGTAGTGTTCATCAACACTGAAGAGCACCTATGGTACATTTTGAAGCATCAATAGGTCCTATAATTTTAGAGGGTTTTTTCCTAATTTGAAGCCAAAATGTGAATGATTAAACAACATCTCAAAATTAGCTCTTAGGTTTTCTATGTTTTTATGTCTCAGAGATCAATGTTGATCCATGCAGGGATCAATGTCAGTCTATATAAATTAATGTTGATCAACTATAAAAAATTGACATCGGTCAACATAGATCAATGTTAGATTCCTAAAAAACACAAAAAAAACATAGTATAGATTTCCACAAAAATTATTGTTATAAAATGAACTTAAACCCTTAAAATAACAATAGGTCCTATAAGAAAATGGTCAGCTAAATGATATTCAAGCCTTTAGAAATAAAATAAAAAATAGAAAACAAAATAAATAAATAAATATATTTATACCATGTTTTATTCTACACATAAAGGTTGATATTGGTTCTCATAGGATTGACATCAGTTAAATGGAATCGATGTCAGTTTCTATGTAAGCTGTGTATCACTAAAAAATAGAATATGTGAAAAAAAGATAAAACTTAAATTTTGAAGATTGTCAAGCCTTCATTCGAAAAAATAAAGGCTACATATTAGTCTACTTACATGTATGGTATGATTTAGTTCCCATCACTCATGCCATTTGTGATCATAGGAATCCAAGAAAAGAGGTTAGTATAGTGTTAGTTCAAGTAAGAAAACTCAAATAAAAACACACTAACACTTACACTCTAAGCCTAGAACTTAGGGAGAGATTAGTAACAAAATAAAAATTAAATCACAACTAAAACATAAATTATAATATATCATTTACCTTATTTGGGAGCTCTAAATGTTTTGTTGAGTGGCTTACTCAGCTTGTGCATCAAGTAGTCTTTGACAAATGAAGCTTGGTAGATCCTTCTCTACTTGGCACCATGGCTTGTATTGTGTCTTGGCTTAAGATTTTAGCATAATAAAACTACTTTCAAGTCACTTTGGGCATTAAAAAACTACATCAAAGAGCTTGTTGAAGATATTTGAGCATAATAACTTTTCACCAAAATAGCTTAGGTTTAAATAGGCAAGTCATTATATTTATAGCCTAAGGATTTAACTCTCACCCAAGGTGATTTAGGGTGGAGTTAAGGCTTGGAATGGGTTCAACCCTAACCTAGGTGAGTCAAATATAACCCCAATAGAGTTAATAGTTGTTAAGTAATCATGATTTGTAATTACTAGGCATGACTCTCCAAAATAGACATTTAAGGATATTTTTAAAGAGCTTGACAACTCATAAAGGCAATGGTGAAAGGCTAGGATATTTTGAATTTTTGAATTTCCTTTTTTAGTTAGTCATTAATTTCACATGGATAATTCAACTAGGCATTTAATTTGGATTAGCTTGTTAATTAATTATAATTAGTCATTTAGCTCTTTCAAGAATTAATATTTATTCATGTACCTAAACTAATAGGTTTATAGGCCAAATTGACTATTGTAATGTTGCAACATGATTAGGGATGAATTCATGATATGTTATTATTGAATATGGTAACATACCCCAATTATGGATGTCTTAAAAATGATTTAAAGATTTGATGAATAATGAATAATTAAATTTGGGATTTTCATTGATTCCTAGGCTTAATTTGTAATGGTTGGTAAGAATCAGTCTAAACTCCAGTCAAAATCTAGTTGTGTCTAGTTTTAGGTTTCTACAGGATGGATACGAGGATCATATGGATAATTAAGGTTGAATGGATTAGGATGGATGGATGATAAGGATTTTATGGATAAATATGGAATTATATGGGTTAAGATAGGATTGGATAGTTTAGAATATGATTTGGATGGATTTGGATAGGATTTGGATAAGGATGGATAGGATTCAGACAAGGATGGATGATATTTATGAAGAAAATTTGGACTCCCCCCCCCAAGTATAGGGTAATTATTGATAATAATTATTTACACATGATGTTAGAAATCAGTTTTTATCATGATACTTTCCCACGACACCATAGGAATGGTTTTCACTATTGGATGGATTATTTCTCTTTCTCTTTTGATTTTTGATTTTTTATATTTAATTTTATTATTTCAGCATTGGACCCTTCAAGTATGTGCTCCAAGGATGTTATTGTGAACTTTGTTGATTTATAATTTGGAATCTTACAAATTGATCAAGATATCATCATAGGCCCTACAATCGATGGTGTTACCAAACATGGTAAAGTAGAAGTTGTATTAGATGGAGGATTTTTTGGATTATGTGAAGGATTTGGAGGGATGTTATGATCATGATGTGAAGGGGGATTGGGACTGATAATCTCACAATTTTAAAGACTAAGAGTAGCCATAAAATGGATGATTTGTGAGTTTTATTGTTTGAGCTCTTTGTCCATTGGTACATAAGAAAGGATTTCACTAAGGGATTGATATTCTTTATTTTATAGAGTTTTATTTTAATTTTGGCTAGATAGCACCTCAAATAGGTTTTCACTAAAGGACATTGATTTTTTACTTTGATTTGGATTTAGATTGTCCTATAATGCCTCAAAGATGTTTTCATGAGTGGGCAATGATTTTATATTTTTATTTTTTGTATTTTTGTATTCATTTTGATTTAGGAATGCTTTATGTTCCCTAAAATATATTATTATTACTTTATTCTCTTCTGGCTAGATGTTAATCATGAATTATTTATTTGTTTGGTTATTATGGAAGAAGGTTGATGGTTAATGATTTTATTTGTCCCAATCAATAGGTGTGGGATATTGACTATCAATATGGTGGAAAGGATTGAAAGGATGGGTGGTAATATAGTCCACATAGGGACTATGAATGGATCTAATTTCAATTTTGGATGAGGCTTCCTCAAAAATCATGAAAGTGTCATGAATATATTTACGTGGATTATGTTTAATCCTAATTTGGATGTGGATCCTACTGGAGTAAATAGGGTTAATGATATATAAATTATAGGGCACAAGGGTAAATATCATATATACCATAGTCTAATTAATGTGCTAAACTCAGATATACCATATGTTTAATTTATCAAACTAAGCTAAGATATAAATGGAAAGTATAATTATTATAGATATATAAAATGATATAATATAGGTACTTATTTATAATTCTAATGCAGATCTAGATTTGGTATAGGTAATAAGTAGGTGAGAAGATAGTTCTATAATAGTCATTAGATTTTAGATTTGGTGCCTCTCGTTCTCCAGATAGTTAAATTAGCCTAGGATGGTTATGTCAATATTATTTTGTGGGTTTGAATATACTTTATTATATGTAATATTAGCTAAAATAGGATGTGACCACCTATATGAATTTAGGTTTGTCTTTGCCTTTGTTCTAGTGCATTCAAATCTAGGTCATGGACTATTGATCCTGGTGAAATGGTAAAACCCTAGATTTTCATCTTTAATGTGACCTTAAGGAAAAAATGGGTTAGTGGGCACATGGTGTCAAGATGACTCATAATGACCCTCATGTCAAAGGGTGTTTACCTACATATCCAATACTCTAGAAGAGGACCTTATACTTATGTATTTATCTCCAAGAAGTTGGCTTGTGTTTGAATCATGCAATATGTAAAGTAAGTACAATAGTGACCTAATTTATGAATTACAAAATAATACCTTATGACTACTCATTTTGTAATTTAGACTTATATCTAGGTTTTTTTTTACTAGTATAAAAATATGGTAGAATAGGAAAGCTTTTGGTAACTTGAGTGCTTCTTGAATGCTCTTATGGTCTGATTACTAGGTGAGGAATGAATAAGGGTTGATATTGTATTTATACCAATCCTATCAGGAGATAAATCACATTAAAGAACTTAGGCCAACCATTTTAATATGTTTCATTTATAATTTATATGATTTAGATATCTGGCCACTTATGATAGGTTAGGATAGTAATGTTATTATTTATCCTAGATGTTAGTGTCCAGGGAGTAGGAGAGCAGGCACAGGCTCATAACTTGTATAGGTATAAGATAAGTGAATTTTAAGTAGTTTAAGAAAGATAATATGTATGTGTAATCAATTTAATACTATTCATACTAATAAATAGGCCAAGGGTCACAAGATAAAGTAGATGTGAGGCTTGTAAAATCAAGGCATATGTAGAATTAGGAGTAAGAACTAAGGTTTGAGTTTTCCAAGTGTACAAGACTAAGGTACTACATAATCACAAAACATCATCTACATTACCCCCTTAATATAGTAATGAAATTACTAGTTTAAAGGAAAGGAATAAGTACCTAGGTGTGTATTCACATCTTGCCTTTACTTGAGTTGAATTTAAGTTATTTACTAGAGTTGAATTTGATTGCTTTATTGATGACTAGCCTAAAATAAAGATAATTTTATAGTGTAAAATTAATGCATATAATTTGGCTTAAAATTAATTGAAAATGATTGAAATTTTAAGAGTATACATGTGTGTTGATGTAACTGCCTTGCCTATTAGCAATTTTTTTTTTAAAAAATATGTATCATTATAAGGCTTTGAAACTAAGAATAGGAAAAATATAGATAAATATTTAAAGTACATATATCCAAGGAGATAGAGATAGAAAGAGATATTGGAAGGCACATGCCCCTAACTTTCGAACAAAAGTGATTTTGTACTTAGAAGCTGAGATTAGCTCAACCATGTAATCCAATGATACTTATAGCCTAGTGAGTTTATATGATCAAGTCCAAACTAAAAAATTGGTAAGATGGAGTGATTTAATCACCTCAACCATACCAAAAGGTGAACCAACTACTTTAGTAGATTGTCTCACTAAATAGCATAAAATTTTGTGGGGTATTAGTATGTGTAATAGTTTTGAAATATGATATTGATTTGTATTTTTTAATATTAGGTATATTTTGCATATCATTTGCACCTTGTATATGCTCCATGAAAAAACTTTTATAAAAATGGTACTTTGTATATAATTATGCCAAAAATGTGTATTTGATTCATATAATTATGTGTTTTGGCTAATTTAGATAATGTTTTAAGTGTAGGGGACATGCTTCCAAAGCATTCCCACACTAGATATGGATAAATTTAAAATTGATATAAGTACCAATGTGGAGCACATGTTTCCAAAACATGTCCCTGCTATAAACTAGAGATGTTGAATACTTAGTAGGTGTGGAGAACATGCTTCAAAATCATGTTCCCACTAAATCTATGAATTGATATAAGTACAATACTAAATGAATGTGGAAAACATGCTTAAAAATCATGCCTCCACTAAATATAAAAACTATGAGTGTGTGAAATCCATGTCCATATGGCATGCCCCCACTAAATCTATAAACTGGTATAAGTATTGAATATTGAATGAATGTGGAGAACATGATTTATTTAAAACTATTAATGTGTGGAATCCATGTCCATATGAGATGCCCCCACTAAATATACAAACTATTATAAGTGTTAAATACTAAATGAATGTGGATAACATGTGTCCAAAGCATGCCCCCACTGTAACTTTCCAACTATGAATGTGTGAAAGCCATGTCCATATGGCATGCCCCCACTAAATATAAGAATTGTGCAAAGTGTGTAAAACATGATTCCTAATCATTCCCCCACTAATATTCCCCCCCCTTGAGGTGAGGTATAAATAGTACATGGAAGTTACCTCACCTCAAATGGGTGTTTGAATGTAACCATCTAACATATAGAAGGAAACATGTCTAGATAAATAAATCATTTAAGTGCATAGAATCAATGTGATCACATGTAGGCATAATATGCATTATAAATATCATGGAAACATATATATAGTAATAGTAAAAAATCAATGATTAAAATTCCCAGGTCTAGGAGGAGGACGGAGTGATGTCTGCGCGCGGGGAAGGGCACGAGGGCGAACCGGCGGCAGGAAACCAGGCAGAAGGGCTCAGAGGGAATGATAGTGAGTTGGGAGAAAAGAATTTGGGCCAGACTGCAATCTATTCCAGCGACAAGGTAAAGTTGAATAAAATTAATGGATGTTTGCTCAGAAGGCAGGACCGTCCTGTGCTTGTCATTCCTCAAGAAACAGTTCAGGAGGACATTGCTTACCTTTCTTCACATACATTGATTTGCAAGTTCCTGGGAATTAGAATCCCTCAGCCAGCTTTGGAAGCCTGGGTTAGGCGCTCCTGGGCAGTTGACGGGGATTTTGACATTATGTTAGCAGGGAACAATTACTTCCTGGTAAGTTTTTCCTCTGTTGCGGATCGTAATCGCATTTTTGAAGGGGGTCCTTACTTTTATGAACGAGCAGGCCTTTTTCTCAAACCATGGCATGTTGGTTTTAATACGGCTGAGGATTTGCCAGCGTGTGTCCCGGTCTGGGTGAGGCTCCCACGGTTGCCGCTGGAATTCTGGCGGGAAGACATCCTCAAACAGATATCGGCCTTGTTGGGGACACCAACAGCGATAGCGCATCAATCCTTAGATAAGAAATTCATTACTTATGCTCGGGTCTGTGTAGACATGGATTTATCCAAGCCTCTTCCTGATTCTTTGGAGATTTGTTTGGGTTCACTAACATGGATTCAGCAGATTGACTATGAATCCATTCCCTTCAGATGCAGAATCTGTCATGCTTATGGACATTTACATAGACAATGCCCTCTGGCTGCCAAAGACAAAGGACGAATGCCAGAACCTCCAACGCCATTTTCAGTTCCTGCTGATAAGGGTTCTGGAAGCGTAGGGCAAAATCAAAAAGCTAAAACCCAACCGGACTACTTGAGCAAAGGCAAGAATCCGATCCCTGGGGGTTTGGCGCAGAGTTCTGTGGATCAATTCAATAGTGGAGTGGAGGATTTTATTCCAGTTAGGAAGCGAGCTAGAGGCCGAGGTCCGAGGCGAGGAACTGCAGAAAGGCAGTTGGAACAGGGTTTTAATAGGTTTGAGGCCCTAGATAATATGGTTATTGAAGAGGGTCTTCTTATGCAAGATATTGGAGAAGCTTCCGGACAGCAGAAGCAGTTGCCAGATTCCTTGGGGGGGCAGGTTAGGATGGACCTTACACCTCTAGCAGAACCTCTGGCTCTAGAGGAAGGGCAGCATGAGTGTATGAATGAGCTTAAGGAGAAAGAAGTAAAATGGGCAGATTTGGTGAAGGAGGGTGATGCGTGGAAAAAAGACAAAAATTCAGCCTTGGCCCTGGGGCTAAGTCAAAAACAATTCAAAAAGGTCACACCATCCGTTAATCCTAAGGTGGGTCGGAAGAAAGATCAGGATAAACTCAAAGTTACAGGTGATTTATTGGTGGAATCTGGGGCTGTTAAGCCCTTGGAAGAGCATTTCTCCCAATCCACCCAATGATAGTGTTATCTTGGAATGCAAGGGGTTTGAATAGCTACCCCAGACAAAAAGCTATTCGTAGTTTGGTGTGGGACCACTCTCCTGATATCTTTTGCATCCAGGAGACGAAGCTTACTGTTGATTCTCTAATTGCTTGTATGCCAAATATTTGGCATTTTGGGCAATGGCAGTGTGTTGGAGCTAGAGGTACCTCGGGAGGACTTGCTATGGGATGGGACCAGAGGAAAATCATTCCACAACTTTGGGTTACCTGTATTTCGGCCTTGTCTATGATTGCCTCCTCTTTGGAAACAGGTGAGTTATGCTTGGTCACTACAGTTTACGCACCGGCTAGCATGGAGGGGCAGCAACAGCTTTGGTCTCATATCCGGTACATCCGACAATGGTTCCCTTACTTACCGTGGATAATAGCGGGGGACTTTAATGCTGTTCTGAGCTTGGAGGAGAAGCGTGGTGGGTCAAGCCACTTAGGCGCCTCTTCTGAGTACCTTCACCATAACATTGAAGTGCTCCGTGTCTCGGATGTGAAACCCTCCAACGGGCTTTTTACTTGGAGCAACCGAAGAACAGGTAATGATGCCATTTCAGAACGTCTTGACAGATTTTTAGTTTCCTCTTTCTGGCATTCTAGCGCTTTTGCTCTCACTTGTGAGATCTTGGATGGGAGGGGTTCGGACCACTGGCTGATTAAACTTTCCATAGGCCGGATAGGGGGTCCTAGAAAGCCCCCTTTCAAATTCCAGCTGATGTGGCTCCGAGATCCTTCTCTTCATGATCTCATAAGCCAATGGTGGAGACAGGGAGCCCCACCTCATGGCACAGCTATGTACTCCTTCTTGAAAAAGCTTCAATTTGTTAAAAGGAAACTCCAGATATGGAACAGGATTTGTTTTGGGGATTTACACAGTCAGAAGAAGAAAGCGCAAGATCACTTGGACGACATTACTAGGCGAATAAGAGATACTGGGCTTTCGGAGGACCTTAGCCGGATGGAGGCTAGAGCTGCTAATACACTTGCTGAATGGGAACTTCGGGAGGAAATCTATTGGAAACAGAAGGCCCGCAATGATTGGCTTCAGGAAGGAGATAAGAACACTGCCTTTTTTCACAACTCTGTGCAAGGGAGGCGAAATGGTAATTTTATTACTTCGCTTATTACTCAGGATGGAACGCACCTCTCTTCCTCCCAAGACATTAGCAGAGAAGCTGTCCGGTATTTTACAGAACTTTTTGACAGTGATACTTTGCCAGATGAAGGGGCAGAAAACGCAGTGCTGTCTTGTATTCCATCCTTGGTGGATGATAGAATGAATGAAGAGCTTATGCGTCCTATTGAGAGTGCTGAAGTGGAGGAAGCGGTGTTCAGCATGAAGAAAGGTAAGGCCCCTGGTCCTGACGGATTTCCAGCTGACTTTTTCCAAGAGTTCTGGAGCATTATTAAGCAAGACTTGATGAGTGTCATTCAGGAGTCTTATTCTAGCAAGGAAATGCTACGTGCATTGAATGCTACATTTCTGGTGCTTATCCCGAAGAAGGAACAAGCAAATAAGCTAGAAATGTATAGACCCATTGCCCTTTGCAATGTTATCTACAAAGTGATTACTAAGCTCATTGCACAAAGGCTGAAAAGGCTCCTCCCCAATCTTATTTCAGAAGAGCAAGGAGGTTTTGTGGCTGGCAAACAAATTTTGGATGGGGTGGTGATAGCTTCGGAAGCTATTCATTCCATGAAGATGTCCCAAGAGAGGGCTATGTTTATCAAGCTTGATCTCGCCAAAGCCTATGACAGAGTTAGCTGGAGGTTCTTACAGAAAATTCTCTTAGCTTTCGGCTTCAAGCAGGATTGGACTAGGTGGGTGTTAAGCTGTATTACCACACCTTCCTTCTCGGTTCTGGTGAATGGAGCCCCAACTGAACTTTTTGGTGCTTCTAGAGGACTACGGCAAGGGGACCCCATTTCTCCTTATTTGTTTATTCTCATGGCCGAAGGGCTTGGGAGGCTCTTCAACTGCCAGGTTTCTCAGAATGTTATCCGGGGATGGAGATGGGAGAGAGGGGTAACCACCTTGTCCCATCTCCAATTTGTTGATGACACTATCCTTGCTGGGGAGGCCCGAATCCGGGAAGCGGAATCTTTCCGCATCACTCTTGATATTTATTTGGCAGCGTCGGGGCAGCAGATTAGTGAGCAAAAATCTTCAATTTATTTCTTTAATACTCCGGAGGCTATCCAGAGGAGAATAGCTGCCATTCTTCGGTTCCAGATTAAGACTCTCCCAGTGGTTTACTTAGGGGTTCCTATTATTGTGGGGCGTCAACCCAGGCTGTTCTGGCAGAATATTCTTGACAGGTTGAGACAGAAGGTAAGTCATTGGACCTATAGATGGCTCTCTACAGCAGGTAGGGTGATTTTGTTACAATCAGTTATTCAGGCTCTACCAATTTACCGGAGCATGGTTCAGAGTGCACCAGCTTACTTTCTAAAAGAGTATGATGCTCTTTCTAGGAAGTTTCTGTGGGGGGGCAATCTGCAAAATTCTAAATGGAGTCTTGTTAGATGGGATTTAGTGTGCAGGCCTAAGCAGGATGGTGGTCTGGGATTACGCTCAGCTATTCTGGCTAGCCAAGCTTTGGCCGCAAAGCTTTACTGGCGCTGGTGTACTAGTCATTCTGCTTGGTGGGCTAGAATTCTGATAGCCAAATATCTTCCGGGCATTAATATTCATGATATTGCCAGATTTCCTCTTGAGGGGAGGGGGTCCATGATATGGGATACCCTTAAGCATGGTGCACATTTGGTGAAGCAAGGTCTGTTCTGGATGTGCCGCAGTGGATCTGAGGCCTTATTCTGGGAGGACTCCTGGGATGGGTCACCCCCGCTTCTTCAGTCACACCCGCATTTCCAAACTCTTGCGGACTCTTTTCATGCTGCTGGGTGGAGTTCGGTGAGGCAGTACAAGGAAGCTTACAATATGGGCACTACCATTGGATACAGGTGGAAACACTCCTCTGACTGGCCTCCCGGGGGATCGGAGGAGGAACGCGAGGAATTATCCCTCATTCTCGAGACTAGAAGGTGTTCTGTGTTGCAAGGAAGTGATGAATTGGCTTGGAGTGGGGATTCTACAGGGCAATACTCCGTTGCTGCTGGTTATAAGTCTTTGCTGGAGAAAACGGGGGAAGCAGGACTGTTTCAATGGGGGAAGAAAGTCTGGAACCGAATGGCGTGGCCCAAATGTAACTTTTTTCTCTGGCTCCTCACACACAATAGGTGCCTCACCTGGGATAATCTTTGTTGTAGAGGATTTCAGGGACCTTCTATTTGTGTGATGTGTTGTACCAACGAGGAGACAGGGGCGCATTTATTCTTCCAGTGTTCATTTGCTAAACGGGTATGGCATCTGTGGTGGAGTGCGTGGAGAACACCCTGCAGGCATGTTTCTTCTTTAAAGGAGTTTTGGGATCGAATGGGCAGCGCCCCTGTTAAAAATACTCTGTTACAGAATGCCTGGGAGGTGGGACCTTCCTTCATCCTGTGGAATTTGTGGCTGGAGCGGAACAAGCGAATCTTCAGGGGGCGCGAACTGAACTGCAGCTGGTGTGGAATAAGATTATTTTGGCGATCCAAGAAACTCTTCTTGCCAAGTGTACACCTGACAACAGTTTGCAGCAGGAGGCGGCGGGAGTCTTTGGACGCTTGGGGATTATCTTCCCTGGAGATGACGTGGAGAGGAAACCAAATCGGCCGATGAACTGCAGAAATAAGATGGCTCGGCCGATTAGCAGAAATGGACGGTGGGCGCTCCCAACATCTGGTTGGATTAAAATTAATACAGATGGGTCTTCCCGTGGGAACCCAGGGGATGCAGGAATAGGAGGTATCACCCGGGATAGCTCTGGGAACATCATATTCTTGTTTTCCATTTACAAAGGCTGGTATACAAATAACCGGATGGAAGCGGGGGCCATTCTGGAAGCTGTGGAGAGTTGCTGTCGTCGTGGATTACTCAATGTCGTTTGTGAATCCGATTCACAAGTTGTGGTTGATTTGTTGAACAAGGATAATTCAGGTAAGACGGACTGGTGTTTACAAACCATTATTCAGCAGATTAAGCATTTAAGTTCTTCTTTGAATTCGATTTCTTTCCAACACATTCCGCGGGAGTGGAATGAGGTTGCTGACTGCCTTGCGAAGTGGGCCACGGAGAATGGGACATTCTGGAACATTACTGAGGAAGTTAACCTCCCTCTGAATCTGTATCAAAAACTGGTCCATCTGGTGGAACAGGAGAAAAATGTATAATTGGTCTTTTGTCTCGATTATGAATAAATTTTTACCCCCTTATTAGTTAAAAAAAAAAAAAAAAAAAAAATAGTAAAAAATCAACAATAAAATAAGCACACACACACAAGAGCACTCAAAATCAAGTCAAAAATCAATGGTCCAAGGAGACCACAAATAAGGGGCATGTTCAAATGCTAAAAAATTAAATGGATGTGACTTAATAAACTATATACAAATCAAGGAATGACATATTCAAATGTATAGACAACAAGAAATGACACATTTAAATGTCTAGAAGGCAAACATAAGAATATGGGATACATATAATGGAGCATATGTAAGTGTTTGAACAAGAAAGACATGACACTCAAAGAAGTGCATAAAGGAAAAACATAAAAAACTAGCATAAACATGTAATAGTGGTCCATGGATAAAATGTGTTATAAAATAATATCAATTACATAGCATATGAATTACCCTATGCAATATATACTCAAGGATAACGCATATATAAGTACATATGTAAGCTCAATCATGATAGTGTAGAGTGATCATCGAATCATATAATTGGTGTATCAAGATCATAGAAGATAGATGACCCCAACATCCTAGTGACATGAGAAGAGGTATTTCCAAACACCCTTAAATGTATCATGTATTTTTGCATGCCTATATATGTGTATGTAGAATTAAATTATATGGTATTCCTCAACATGGAACTAACACATAGATGCCAAGGATCCAATAGAACATGTAGGTGCTGAATTATTTTTGGATTTTTGAATTTTTTTTATTTTTTCCATATTTTTTGAATTTTTTGTTATGAGTAAATATCATCCTATGATGCCATCCAATGGATGGTCATAGATATCTCCCCCCAATTTCAACCTTACAACCTTAAGCTAGATCTTTTACAATGTTTGCATCGTGATTGGATAGGTTGAAAAGGTACATAACATGATCTTCCTCATGTTTTGAATGTGTAATAGAAGATATAATGTTATAATTTGAAACATGTATTAGTTTTCCTTCATGAGAAAAGGAGTGCCTTGTTGATTTTAGTCAATTTTTGCTTCTATTTGGTATATCCAAAGAGTTTTGAGTTTAAGTGCCTATGGATATGTGGTAGACATAATCCAAACCCCTATTTGAATTAATTTAGGACCAAAATCAATTGGTATTATTATGTTTCCTAATAAGTCTTTACAAGTGAAATTTTTTTTACAAGTCTTATAGGTTAAAACCAAGATGCTTAAAATGATTTATATTGCAAGTGATTTTTGTTTGTGTAGGATCAATATGGTTATGCCAAAATTAAGTAGCACCCATGTATAATGTAATTGTTAAATTTTATTGGCATGGATGCCTTTTGATTTTCTGTGAAGTTAATTTAATCTTTTGGTCATCAATAAAATCTCGGATCTTGTGCTTCAAGGTAAAGCATATGTTTTTAGAATTCCCAAGGCCTTGATGATAGTCACAATAAGCATTTCCATCATATCCTTTGGGTATAGGTCAACTCATATCAACCTTAATAGGTTATGATAGAGATATAATTTGGTACTCTAGTAATCAAGGGAGTAATGAAGTAGGGGACTCAGGTAAACATGTAAATTATATCTTTGGTTCCTTAGATAAGATAATATGCTTAGTTTTTTGTAATAAAATAATCTAATTTTGTAATAAAGTGATCTCATAGTCTAAATACTAATTTTGATTTTGTAACTCATGTAGTAGCTTGGTCATTTTTGTTAGTGGATCTTTTAGGATCACACAAGTACAAACGATAGGTATTTTTTATTAAAAATTCATATGTGTACCATCAAGGGATTGTCAAAGGGTTTTATGACTACCTAATTTTTGTATAATAGTATGATCCACCTTACCCTCTGAAGAGGGGATAACATGAACCTAGTTAGAGGGATGAAAGCTATCATCCTCATTTGGTTTTGAAAGGGGAATAAAATCCTCTTTTTCCTTTTGAAAATTTCAAAATATCTAAATGAGGAACAAATAATAGAGGCATACAAACTATAGAGATCAATCCATGTTGACATATTTTATGACAATTAGGGATCAATAAAAAAAGAAAAGAAATTAAAAACACTAGGTTTCCTAGGGTTTGATGTTAAAAGATCAGGTTCACCAAGTATTTAAACCTAATTTATATGTGGATCTTACTTGGGTGAATAGGAAATATAAAATATAGGTCACAATGGTAAATATAAGATCTATAATAGTCTAATTAATGTGTTAAACTTATATTTACCATATGCTGAATTTATTAAACTAATATAAGATATAGATAAAAAGTATAACTATGTTAGATATATAAAATGATATAAAAGAGGTATTTATTTATTTTTATGCTAATGTAGATTTGGATCTAGTACAATAAAAAATTAGGTGGGAAGATAGTTCTATAATAGTTGTCACATTCAATATTTGTTACCTCGGCTCTCTAGATAATTATGTCAGCCTAGGATGGCTACGTTAATACTACTATCTAGGTTTGATGTTAGTGTCATGTAAATAATATAAATTAAAATAATATTGAACCACATGGATTCTTATGGGTTTGGCTTAGCCTTTTCTCTAGTACATTTAAATATAGATCATAGATTATTGTTCCTAGTGAAATAGCAAAGCCCTAGCTTTCCATATTTAATGTAACCTTGGGGGAAAAATGGGTTAATGGGAACATGAGGTCAATATGACCCATAATGACCCCACTATCAAATGGTGTTGCATACATAACCAATACTCTATAATAGGGCCTCATACTCATGTATTTCTTCCCTATGTATTGGCTTGTGTATGAGTCATGTAATGTGTAAATCAAGTACAACAGTGACTTATCTTATAACTTGGAAAATAAAAACTTATGAATACTCCTTTAGTAATTTAGTACTTTAGACCTGTATCTAGTTTGTTCCTTTGATTTATATAAAAATAAGTCAAAATAAAAAATCTCTTGGTAACTTGAGTGCTTCTTGAATGCTCTTTTGGTATGATTGCTAGGTGAGGAATGAATGAGGGTTGATATTTTATTTATATCAATCTTATTGGGAGATAACTCATAATAAATAACTTAGGCTAACCATTTTAATATGTTTGATTTATAAATTATATGAATTTAGGTCTCTAGACATTTTTAGGTTAGGATAGTAATGTCAACACTATTATCTATCTTGGATGTGAGTGTTTAAGTAGCAAGAGAGTAGGGATAGGCTCAAAATTTATAGAGGTGTAAGATAAGTACATTTTAAGCATTCTCTTAGTAAGATAAGATGTTTGTATCATCAACATAAGGCTATTCAAATTAAGATATAGGCAAAGGGGAATATGATAGAGCAAATGTGAAGCTTATAGAAGTAATTCATGTTTATAACTAAGAATAGCCAAGATTTGAGTTTTCAAAGTATAAAAGATTGAGGTGTTACATAATCACAAAATATCATTTACATATTGGTAGATGGTTTGTATCTGATATCATGAGATATTTTATGTTCATGTACATGAATGAGTTTAATAATTACATGTTCATTGAGTTTGAGGCTTTTTCTATTGTGTTTCATGATTCTAAGGATGTTACTTTTTATAATAAATTTATTGATTTGGAAATAATTCATGAGGTTGTCCCTATGTAACCATGTGGGATTGTTGTTTTTTATATTTTGTGAGGAGACCAGATTTAATAAATTACATTATGGTAAAATGGTAATATGTTGTATTTTATTTTTATTGCTAATAAGAGACATTTAAATGTTAGCCATATGGACATCCTTTTAAATTTTGTTTTTGTCTAGAAGTATTGATACCCCAAAAAGCATGTGATGTTGGGTGATGGAAGTTTGTATATGTTATAAGATATGGGATGATATACCAGGGATGGTGTCACCAAAGATGGATTCATTAAATACTTTTGGTTCATTGAATATTGGTAGTTGGTCAAATAGGGGTTGGTCAAAGATAGGTTGAATAAGTATGTGTTATTGGTCAAGTGATATTTCATCAAAGATTAGATCATCAAATATGGGTGATTTTATAAAAATAGGTTCATTAAAGATAAATTTGTCAAGGATGGAGTGATTGTCTTGATATTGACTTAGAAATGGAGTTTTATTATGATTTAGAAGGGGATATTGGCATATCCCTAGTGAGTGATTATCAAATTGGATGTACCTATTTATTTCATAGATGATGATCCTTGGAGGGGTAATGGTAGGACATAGTTGGTTTGTATTATATAGACATTAAATGTGATATATAAATGCATAAGAATAAGGGTGATAATCATATCTACAAAAATATAATTAGGTGTTAAACTCAGATATAGCATATGTTAAATTTATAAAACTAAGAATAGGATAAATATAGAAAGTAAAACTAAGATATGTATGGAAATAAAAAATAATTAATGTACTTATTTTGTTTTGATGTTATTGTAGTGATGGATCTAGAACATGCAAAAAGTAGACTGGAATAAGATTATGGAATAGTCACCTAATTATGGATTAAGTACCTCTGGATCTCTAGATACCAATATTAGGCTAAGATGGTTACATCAACATTAGTGTTTGGGTTCAATATAAGTGTCTTGTATATAATACCAATTGAAAAAAGATGAAAACACCTTGATGCTTCTAGGTTTTACTTCACCTTTTCTCTAGTGTATTAAAATCTAGGTCATGGACTATCTTTCCTCATGAAATATCAAAACCCTAGTTCTTCATCTTTATGGTAACATTAGGGTAAAATGGGTTAGTGGTCACATGGTTTAAATTTGACCCCAAAGACCCCCTTCTCATTTAGTATTGCCTACATAGCCAATTCTCTGAAGAGGGACTCAAACTGATGTAGTTCTCCCATACATGTTAGATTGTGTGTGAATCATGCAATATGTGGAAAGTAATTACAAGAGTGACCTAGCTTGTAACTTATAAAATAAATATATTGGTCTAATCCTTCAGTAATTTATACATGTAGATGTGTTTTCCATATGATTGGTATGGAAATAAGATAAAATAGGGAAGCTTTGCTCAATTGAATACTCTTTTATATGAATACTAGGTATTTTTTCCATGTTATAAGGTGAGTAATGAATGAAAATTGATATTTTATTTATATCAATCCTTTTATAGAGTTAACTTACATTAAATCACCGAGGATAACCATTAGGATATGTTTCATTTTAAAAATAGATGAATTTAGGGCACTAGATAGTTACATCAGGTCAAGACACTAATGTCATTGATAGTGTTTATCTTAGATGTTAGTGTCCAGGGAGAAATAAAGTAGGTATAAGATCAAAAAAATTAAAGGTGTAAGTTAAGTAAATTTTAAGAATTTATGGAAAGATAAAATCCCTAGGTCATCAACATAAGACTGATCAAAATAAGATATAGGTCAAGGGTCATAAAATAGAGTAGATGCAAGACTTGCAAAAGTAGGAAAAGATCCATATCTAAGAGGAACAACCAAGGTTTAATTTTACCAATTTTATAAGACTATGGTTCTAGATAATCCATAAATATTATCTACATTCCCCCCTCTCCAATCTACTAATGAAATTACTAGATTAAAGGAAAATAATGCAAACCTAGGTGTATATAACACACCTTGTCTTTGCATGTGCCCAACTTGAGAACCTTGCTAATGACTGACCTACAACCAATATCATGGTACAATATATAATTAATTCATATAATCTATAATTTGAATTAGTTGAAATAGATTGAAATTGAAAGAGCAAGGTTTAGTTGTACATGTGTGTTGATGTAATAGCCTTACTTGTTGGCAAGTTCATTGGAAAAATGTGTATCATTGTAAGGCTTTGAAATTGAGATTAGTAAAAATATTGATAAATATTGAAATTAAATATATCTAAGGAGATATAATGAGATATATTGGAAGTCTCATGCCCCCAACCTTGGAGCAATGATGATTTTCCACCAGGGAGTTAAGATTAGCTTGATTGCGCAACCCAATTATACTTATAACATGGTGAAGCTAGATGATACAATCAATTCCAACCTATAAACTTGTAAATATTGAGTGATTTTATCACCTAAACCATACAAAAAAGTGAACCAACTACTATAGTATATTATCTCAATAATGTTCATAAAAATATGACTAGGTATAAGTACATAAAATTTTGTGATGTGGTAACAATCTATAAAAGTGTTTTCAAATATTAAACTAATTTTAATTTTGTAATATTAGGAAAATATTACATATCATATACACCTTAGATATGTCTCATGCTGAAACTATGTATAACAAGGGTACTAATGTATGGAATTTTGCCAAAACTATGAGTTTGAATCAAATAACTATGTGCTCAAGCCAATTTAGAAAACTTTGTAAATGTGGAGAACATGATTCCAAAGCCTACCCCCACTATATATGAATAAATTTTAAAATTTATATAAGTACCAATGTGGAGAACATGTTTCCAAAACATTCCCCCACTATAATTTGGAGATGTTGGATACTAAATAAGTGCGGAGAAAATGCTTCCAAAGCATGTTCCCACTAAATCTAAAAAATATGCCAAGTGTGGAAAACTTGCCTCTATGACATGCCCCATTAATATTCCTAACCTTTGAGGTGAGGGAAATATAAGAACTGGTAGTTACCTCACCTCAAAAGGATAAGACAACTATATAATATGTGAATGTAACCATGTAACATATAAGAGGAACATGTCTAGGTAGATATAACATTGAAGTGCATACAACCAATGTGTAATTTAGTAGAAGTAAGAAATGTATCATGGTCTTTTGGTAATTTTGTATTTGGTAACTTTAGTTTTAATTATCCATATTTGGTTTCTCATTTGTTAGTGATGGATTCAATCAATAAATACTAGGTCTTATAGATATGAATGTAATATGTGGTTAGTTATCAAGCAGATCAGAACATGGTTTTTTAAACTCTTCATTTGTAGAATACTCACTATCTATATGATTAGTGAGAGTAGAAGTTTTTTTTATAAGGAAAGGTCTATAGTTTCCCCCTTTGTAATTACATTTAGAACATTACATTTGTCAAGTGTCTCTTAATTTTTGACCTCTTTTATTAAAAATCCTCTTTTGAGTATGCTTTTTTGCTTTTCTTGAGTTTGAGTTAGAAACTTTTGTTCTTTCTCTTTTTGTAACATTATCTTTGAAATATTTTCTTGCTATAATTGTTGTATTTATAAGTGATTTTTTTAAATCATCCTTTTGATGTATTTATTGTTATTTATTAAATTGTTCCTTGTGTACCTCATTTTCCTTTGTAGGTTCTTGTTCTTTTATATTGATAAAAAGTATATTTTAATTATTTTCATTATTATACCCCAAGCCTTGATGATCATATTCAAAAATAGGATAAGAGATGCCTTGGGCATGTTTTCCCAATCCTTGGCCATGATAACTAATTTTTTTTAAATACCATATTATATGGAAATATGAGTATCATTATGGAGAGGTAGATTTGGATCCTTTTCTTAATCTAAGTTTTATTTTTGAACCCTTTTTTGCTCAATGTTTTGCTCTGAATTTTTCTTTGGTAAACATGTTTTTTATTTTAGCACTTGTGCTTTAGGAGTACTCATAATGTGAATGGTTTTCTTGAGTGATGTATTTATTATAGGATCACCTCTATATTTGAGACATTGTATTTGGTTCTTCAATGCAAAAAAATGATTGGTATGATTCCCATGCATTCTATGATATGCACAAAAGTATTAAATCTCCTTATAAGATGTGAAGGAGGTAATTTGATCCCTTTGTTTTAAAGCATATCTCGTAGGATTTAACTTGGACTCTTAATATACTTTTGGTCACTTTTAAAATAACTTATTTTGGATGTATTCTATTTTAAATTTTAATTTAGATATGAAACCTTGTTTGGGACAACATTGGTAGGTGAGGATGCGAACACGATTAAAACTACCATGTGTTTGATTTTGGGGACATGGAATCTACTTTTCTAATAATGTGATATTTAAACTAAAGTATTGATTTTACTTTTTTAACTCTTATATTAACTTTATCTTAAGGATTATTTGATATTTTATGAATACATAATTACAAACCCTAGGTACCTCATTTTGAATATGCATACATACACCATCTATCTTACCCTTTGGAGGAGTGATAGTTTAGATTTAGTTAAAGGGATGACATTTATAACCCTCCTTAAGGTTAGGAGAAAGAGGATCAATAATATTACCATAAGATTAGTAAAGAGAGGTTTAAATTTTATATTTATTATGATCATTCTGTGAATTTTTTTGTTTTGAATTGATTAGATTTTGAATCCCTTATAGATCAGACTGATTCAATCAAGCATGAGATATAACAAGTGAAAACCGCTATAAGGTCTTGGACCATGAAATAATTAATAAATGTATCCATATTGAACAAGATTTTTGAATATAAAATTTTGATTTTTAAATTTTGAACACTTTGAAATTAGAAATAAAATTTAGAAAATAGTAAACCATGAAACCTTAGGTCAACTAGGGGTTTGAAACCAAGAGTGATAGGCACCATAATGTGCCAAGTGAAGTTAAATCAATATAAATTTATTGGATAAGAAATTTTGGAATATGAAATATGTTTTTTTGAAAAAATAGGAAATGAGATGAACCTAGAAAAATACGGAAATAAAAGTATATGTATGGTCTATAGATTTAAATTTACTAAAAATAGTAAAATGCTAAATTTACAAAATATGCAATATATTTTAGAAATACAAAAGAGGTTTTTATATATATCAACATTAGTATGAAAAATTTATAAGTAATTTTCAATTTGATCTATTTTAAATCATAAATTGACTAAAAAATGTGAAATGCTTCATAGGCAAAACCCTAGAATATTCCCAATAAAGAATCATCAATTTTGATAAACAAATAATTGATTTTATATATCTAAGAGAGGTTTTTGAATTAAAAAAAAAATTATATGAAACCCATAAATTAATTTTAAAATAAGCAAATTATTCACCTTGTATACTAATATTTATTAAAAATAGTAAATTGAAAAAATGAAAAATATGTACTAAATTTTGGCAAATAAAAAGAGGTTTTTTTATTATACCAACCTAAGTAGAAAATAATTTTGAGTAATTTTAAAATTCACCTATTTATAGGCTCAAATGGCCAATCAAGGAATAATCAATTTTATAAACATATGCACATAAAACCCTTGTAACCATAGGATGGTAAAACCCTAGGGTATAGTTTCAGATCTGAAAATCCATTACAATAAGATGAAACCCTGAGAGGATTGGAAGCCTTAGATTATAAATTTTTTTACATTCACATGGATTAGGTTCACCAAATGATTAACCTTAAAATATGGTTTATATTGGGGTTATCTATACATTAAATGTGATATAAAAATTAATAAGTACAAGGATGATAATCAAATCTACAGTAGGCCAATTGGGTACTAAACTCAGATATAACATATATTGAATTTATAAAATTGAGAATAGGATAAATATAGAAAGTATAACTACATTATTTATGTAAATACAAGGAAGTAATCTACTTACCTAGTTCTGATTCTAATGTAGTCCTAGATTTGGAACAAGAAGAAATTAGACTAGAAGAAGATTCTATAACAGTCACCTTATTTTGGATTAAGTTCCTCTATAGCTCTAGACACTAACATCAGCCAAGGATGGTTGTGTTAACACTACTATTTGGGTTATAAAAAAGTATCATATGTGGAATACCTAATGAAAAATGATGTAACCACATAGATGCTTTTGATTTTAACTTTGCCTTTGATATGGTGCATTCAAATATGGGTCATAGAATTATTGCTCCTCATAAAATGTAAAAACCCTAGTTCTTCATCTTCATGGTGACCTTGGGGGAAAATGGGTTAGTGGGAACATGGTGTTGAGTTGACCTTAAATACCATCTATTAGTGACCATTTCCTATATAAATAATACTTCAAATAGGGCCTAATATTGATGTAGTTATCCCCTAGATGTTGGCTTGTGTGTGAATCATGTAATATGTGGAAATCAAGTACAATAGTGACCTAGCTTATAAATTAGAAAATAAGGATCTTGGGATGCTCCTTCAATACTTTAGACTTATAGATGTGTTGTCTCTATGACTCATATAAATAGGATATTATAGGGAAGCTTTTCTCAATTGAATGTTCTTTGGTATGAATACTATGTATTTTTCCCATGTTACTAGGTGAAGAATGAATGAGGGTTGATATTATATATATATATATATATATATATATATATATATATATATATATATATATATATCACTCCCTTTGGAGAATAAATTCTCATTAAATAACTTAGGACAACCATTAGGATACATTTAATTTATATAATAGATGACTTTAGGGCATTAGACAATTGCATTGAGTCATGACACTAGTGTTAATTCTAGTGTCTATCCTAGACATTAGTGTTCAGAGAGTAGGAAAGTATGTATAGGCTCAAAACTTGTAGAGGTGGAAGATAAGTATGTTTTAAGCATTTTTGGAAAGATATAAGGCATGTATAATTAACATAATACTTTTAAAACTAAGATATATGCCAAAGGGCATAATATATAGTAGATGTAAAACTTACGAAAGCGTGAAAAGTTCCATAACTAAGAGGAACAACCAAGGTCTAAGTTTTCTAAGTGTATAAGATTGAGGTTCTATATAATCCATATATATCATCTACAATTTTGAATGGCATATGATTTGGATGGATGTTGGATGTTAGATTGTTTAATTATTGTTGTATTTGGTCTAGTAAGGTTTGATTTTGAGATAGGGATGCCAAAACATATTTACCTTTGCTAGTGATGGGTAATGTTTTAATAAAAATATCTAGTGGATGGGATGTTTGTTTAAGATTGGATAATAAGAACTAAAGATAAGCTGATTTTGATGTGGAGAGGTTTGACTTTGCCTACTTAGTAGAGAGCCTAGGTTTGTTGGATCATAATCTATAGGAAGTCAAGAACATATTTATATGAGCCATAAAATGATATCAAACTTGTTTTCAAATAGGTATTATTTAAAGTGGGCTATATATATATATATATATATATATATATATATATATATATATATATATATATATATATTAGATGCCATAATAATAGATGGGATTTGATGTAGGACCATTTCATGTTTTGGATATTATTTAAAGTGGGCTCTATATATATATTAGATGCCATAATAATAGATGGGATTTGATGTAGGACCATTTCATGTTTTGGATTGATTAAGATAGTTTAATTAGATTTAATTAAGGTTTAGGTTTGATTGTGTTTGATTATAATTAGGTTTGATTTTTTATGTTGGATTTGATTTAGATGGGTAAAATATAGATGTCATTATTTTTTCAATCCCAATTGAGAGATGAAATGTAAATATGAGGATAAGATTTAAGTGGATGTTGACCTTGGATTTGGCCTTGGATATTTGAATTTAGATGTTGGACTTTATTTGACATGAATTTTGAATTTATTTTAATTTTGACGTTAGATGTTTGAATTTAGTCAAAGATATGACTTTTATACAAAGAGTTGATGTTGATGTTGACTTGGTCTTGAAAACCATATTTTGAACATTTTGACTTGGTTTAATCGATTTGATTTAGATGTTGATACATTTAGATTTGGTGGTTTATTGTGTTTATTTTTTAGGAGTGAAGTTTTCAATCAATATGATTTTTGAAAACATGCACATAATAACATGCAAGTCACAATCCCTACACTAGTGTAAAAAGGTTTGAAACATAACTAGTAACCCACATATCCACTATCATGAAGTGGTGAATAGATTGGTCTCCCAACCCTCACTCCATATATGTACAATGTGAGTATGTTTAGGGAGATTGGGATCCAAATAAAATATATCTTAGGCCCCTCTATATTTATCTATCTCCATATATATAGAGAGGAGGCCCAAGATAGAGTTTCTTTGGCCCTCCCGATTTCCCTTACACTAATAATTATTTATAGTTGATGGGTCTTAAACTAGGTTTAATAGGATAATCTAGGCACATCCTTGATATACCATTCAAATTTTGAGGCATAAATCTATGAAAGATGATAATTAATGGGTTGTACGAGATGGTCTAGTCTCTTATCACTCACTCCATATGTAAAATTTTAGTGGGGTGTTATTGTAAAATCAAAATTCAAGGGGTATAAAATCCCCTCACTTCATGACATTATTAAAATATATTACACTACTTGATCAATAGTGACATATCCTCCCTCAATTTCTATGCCCCACTAAAACATGGGGTTGGTCCTAATACTAGGGGATGAAATCCCAATTATCAAACCTTAAATACTTTCACTTGGGAATCAAATCCAAGTTGCACAACCAAAATAAAATAGATGTGTACTATTTCTAATTCCATAGATCACCTTATGGTGTGAGGGAAGAGAATATGTAGTAGTTTCTTAGGTACTAAAATAATTGATCTATGTTGTTTATGATTCCCAAGTTAACCTTGTAGTGTGAGGGAAGAGCATACATGACACTCTCAAGAATAAAATAACATAAAATAAATAAATTTTAATCCCAAATTGAAATATGTGATCATTTTTTAAATCCAAAATTAAATGTGATTTTATTTTTATTGTTTGATTTGATGTCTTTGACAATCAAAATTTATATAAAATAAGTTAGTAGTCTTGTTTTGATTATCTTTGGCAAGAAGAAAACCTATAAAACTTGAAAAATGTTAACTCATAAATCCATAGGGAAAAAATGATACTACATAGGGAAAACCCACCAATTTTTAGGGTGAACTCATTGATGATCATAAAATAAAAAAATAAAATACTACAATCTCATCGATACATAGGGAAATATTGTTGATACATAAGTAAAACTTGTTGATACATAGGGTAAACCCACCAATGATAAGAGAAAATAAAAGTAAACTAATATGATATCATATATACATAAGGTAAACCCAATGATACCTAGGGTGAACCCTCCAATTATAATAAAATAAAAAATATAGAGTTATGATATCATCGATATGTATGGAAAACTCAATAATACATAAGGTAAAACCAACATTAAATAGGTAAAAATCAGTGATGCATGAAAAAATACATAAAACTAATAGGTGAAACCATTGATATCCAAGGTGATCCTATTATTTTTGTTAATAAACCTATCAGTTAATAGGGAAAACTTGTTAAATACCTAAAAATGTAATTTTAACAAATTATTAATGAATTTTGACTTAAACAATTTACAATTGCTAAACAAATAGGTTGTGATGATTGTGGGGTGTGTAGTCCCACCAATCATGCCAAAATGTATACACAACACAAATATTAGCATTTAAAAAAATGTGAAATGTTAAAAAACTTAAAACATAATAAAAATAAAATTACTAACTAAATTAATGGATTTTATAACTTTGATGGGCTTTAAGGAAAGGAAACAATAAAATTATATCACCTTAACTTTACCAAATATGATATTGATTCTCTTTTTAATTGTAGAGATTATGTTTGAATTGCAGTTGAATGTGGTTTCAAATACTTATGAAGCATGTGGATAAACTAATGACACTTCCCTTTGTAAAGATGATGTTTTGATTAGATGACTGTATACTTGATTTATGATTAGTTAGGATCTTTGATAAAACTTCATTGCATGATTTCATATTTTTAAAATGAGATGGGGAGCCCTCCATTTATATATTTTTTGAACTGATGTGGACTATTGATCTTTTTTTAAGATCATAGGTAAGGGATTGATCCTCCTCATCATAAATGAAGGGATTTTGAGGAATAAATGTGAGAGGTTGGATTATGTAACGAGATGCATTGATGAGGCATGGGTTATGGCATGCCTTGGAAGAAGGGGAATTGCATAAGGATTTGGGGAAGATTGACTTGGGGATTGCGTAAGACTGATGATGTAATGCCATCATAGATTTGAGATAGAAAATAAGATTTATTTGATTTATGTAAATATGAAATGTGCATTGATTATATTATCAACTAGTCAAAACATGATTAATTAGTGTGTTTAATCTAGATTTTATTGTTGGTGGGATGGGGTAAGGTTATGATAGGGATATGATAAATTGGCTAGGAGGTGATGAATAGTGGTTAGGCTAGGGATGCTATTATGGATAGAAGACTGATTTAAGATTTATGGTTGATGTTAGTGTAGACTAGAGATAAGATTAAAATTGACATGAAGTGCCTAATTTTAGGTTTTTACACATAAAATTAGGTATAGTGGAAACATCTTGTATATGTTATTTGTACATTAGGATCCAATTTTAGATCATATATAAAGGGGAAAATAAAAGATAGTTGAACATGGCCAATTTTACAAAGGAAAAAATGACACAATAAGAGCCTAATATGAATTGATAATCAACAAACACATAATTACCTTGTAAATGTGAAATTTAAAAACTAAAACTATTTCAGAACTAAAATTAGGTGTATATACATTTATGGTAAATAATGAAATTAAGATTAAAAATAATTAAAAATAGATTGGTTTTCATTATTTTGATGTTATCCATTCATGTATATTCTTGTATATTAATTTATTCTTTCATTATTTGAATAAGGATAAATAGAACAAGAATTATGGTAGTGGTTAAATATCTTGTAGCATGTCTGACCTCTAAGATCATTATAAAATCATATTTAATATTATAATCTTGAAACTTATATTTTTGTCATGGTATTGTTTTTTCTCTCTAATTCTCTATCTCATAGCACTCAAATTATATCACTTGACCTCTATCATTTCATATATGCTTCCTCCATATCACATTTAATCCATTAAGTGTGTCAATCCAATAAGTTTCCTCTAAGGCCCTAGATCAATTTACCCATTTTGGATTTTATATATTAAGATTTAAGCTTTGTTTTGAAGGATTTTTTGGTCTGATAATAATGTATCCATATTTAACATATATTTCATATGATTTTTAGCCGTAACCATTTTAATATGAATGCATGTATTTCAAATATCTTGATTAAGGTGATGTGATTAATTTTCTATACCTCACTAGAAACTTATGTGGGTGTTTCACATGTCAATGTTAATTGATGCATTATATTTTTATCCTCTTGCATATTATGAATTTTACTTATAGTTCTTAAATTTATATCATGATAGTTTCCTATTATATTTTTTTATTATTTAGGTTTAAAGGTCACAGTTTCTTGGTACATCTCCCCTCTTTCTTTCTTTTTTTATTTTTAGCATTTTCCCTCACCCTTTTCTTTCCTAAATCACTTAGTAGTATTAAGATAGCAGAATCAACCCAAATCTAGAGGTTTTATGAGCTTAAACACCTAAGATATCCAATAGCAAAATGATAATTTCATGTGTATTATTAACATTTATAGTGATAAAAAAAATTAGTGATCAACACTATTATATAATGTTATGAACTATTATGCATGCCCCCTTAGGGTTGCATAGCAAAAAGTGGGGAGAGTAGACCCTATTTCAATAGAATTTTTTCGTGCATTGAACAATAATTGTGAAATAGATATACAGATGTAAGTATAATATATACTTCTTAAACCTATAAAGTTAGGGGTAAAATTCTTGTCAACATAATTAAATGGCACCATGTATTTGGATACAATAAAATATTAAGGTCATTAGTTTCCCTTGGTGAATGATTGCTTGATAATAGAATAATTATATTTGATTATTTCATAACATTAATTATTAGATATTAAACAATAATGGTGACTATGATGGTTTGAATTGTAGAGTGCCTAAAATACTCAATCTTATACTAAAATTCACATATGTAAAAATCTATCAATTACTCACCTTTGAAGACCCATTAAAAATGTCAAGTTGGAGGTCTTATGTTATTCATTCAAGGAAGATTCCAACAATAAATTTAAACTAGAATTTATTAGTCCTAAATCAATTATAAGGGTAAATTACATCAATTGAGGAAACTATTTATAAATCTAGGTAAGACACATGTTCCTTATAGTACATGTTCTGTAGAAAATGATTACGAAATTTATTTTAGAGACTAGATTAATGTGATAATTGAAGATGTGAGTGAATATCATTCCTTATCTAAATATTTATCTACATTTATATGTGACCAAAATACTAAGACACCTTGGAAGATAATACAACTTGTTTGTTTAAATGTTTTATGGCCTCAAATAACATACCAAGGATTTGAACCTCTTTGAATCCCCTTTGTTTGAAAGACAACATACAACTCAATATTTACCATTCATTGGAAATACTCATCCCTAATGAAACAAATATTGAGATTTGGGTTTATCACAAGAATAAAATGGTAAGGCTCCTATATTTGGTACCATAAGTATTATTGAATCCCTTGAAGCCTCCAATCAAGTCTTTACTTCCATACTACAAAACCAATATATATTTCATAATATACCAAATAATAATCAGCCTTATGTTAACCCATCCAATAATATTTTGAAACCTCCTATGAAAAATTAATTGAGTAATCTTTTTAGACAACACATTCAATAATATCATCTTATAATATGATCTAAGGTATAGAAAATTTGATTTTAATAACATCCCAAATTTCCCCAAACCATTCCCTAATGAAATCAGAAAGAGGTTTCCCAAGTTTTAAGGAAATAATTTCATGTCAAGTGAATAGAATATGGATGCATTTATCAAGTTAAAAAATGATATATGATGTTGAGTATGAGTGTGAAATGATAAATTTATGTTGTGTAAACATTATAAAAAAGTGTTAGAGATTGATATACAAATTTGTATTTCCAAATCATAGGTTCATGGGAAGAATTCAAGAGGGTACTCAAACTATATAAATACCACTGATCTTAAATTACTTATTAGTGATCTCATTAATATTATAAAATTAGTGAATGAGAGTGTCTAAGATTTCAATAATAGATTTTTCAAATCTATGGTTAAAGTGTCTAAACACTTGAAACCATGTGAGTATATTGTCATGACCCTAATTGACCTGTATTTAATTCATTTATGTTGATAAAGATTAGTTGTGAGTTATTCAAGAAATATTTTGTTTGCTTTATTTTGGTGTTATAGTTTTTTGATCTACATTATTACATTAATTTTTGAGACAATTATGGATTATATTTTCATTACAGCATTGGATATTTATGCTTAATGTGTACTAATTTATTATTCAGTTAGATGTATTATTTAAATGTTGTTATTTTATTTATTATACTTAGATTTCTAGATATTACTAATAATATATTTGTTGACTATAGGGATATGTACTTGAGCTAGGTTATGTTTAGATTTAAGCAACAGAGAAACATGGAGAAATAATATGGATAAATGAAATACTAAATTCTATTGTAAATTTTGAGCTTGTCATTCTTATTGATTTAGCCATTATGTTTATATAATTTAAGTGTTTATGTGATCATTTTATGTTCAATTTATTTTTTAGTTAATTTTAGTCAATTTTGACATTTGTGAAAACATTATTTTTACTTAATGTTATTGATTGCAAGAATTGTCACATTGTCATGTCATAATTAGTTTGATGACTGATGTCCTCTTATTGATATCATCATTTTCATCATTCTAGTATCTTATGTTTTTCATTGACTCCATGATTGTTCACTTAGATAGGTTATTTAATCACATTTATCTTATGTATTCTCAATAATTTTTATTGTTGACATCTTATTGCCTTGCATGGTTATCTTGATGATGTTTGACTTAATGTTTAAAAATAACCATTTTACAATTGTAGGAAATTATGGACACATTTTATCTATTATATGTTTTAGGATTGTGCATTAAGGATTGAGAATAAATTGGACCCTTATATTTTTAGTTCGTTTAGCATGTTTATCATAGCTAAGTTTGTCTTGGTCATATGCTTAGGTTGTTGGATGTTTGACCAACCTTGGGGGCACTGTTTATTAGTTGGTGTGTTTTATTATGCCATATGGCTTTAGAGTAATGGCATTGGCTCAAGTTACCATGAAAAGGGGTTGATATGTTTTTTTTGAGTTTTTAGGTTTTATTGGGTTCATTTGGACTTAGTCTTTTAGAAGAGATCTATGCCTTAGGGAGACTACAAAAATTTTGTCATGGTGGCTAAAGGGAATGTAATAAAGTTTTTACATGAGGTTTTTTAATAACTTGTACTATAATTCGAATCATTAATCTTGATGGACATACAAGATTTGAGTAGATTCAATTGGGGTTTGTTTTGGAGTATATTATTCGACTAGTTTTGTTTGATGTGTAGGGATTTTTGGTGTTGGTTTTGCATAGAACTTTGGGGGACTAGAAGATAAGAGAAATTTTTTTCTATGATTGACTTCTATAATCCAAGTAAGTAGTGTTTTTTAAATTTTGCATTTAATTTTTATAGTGGATTTTAATGGAAAAACAAGCTATGGTTTTATCCATAAGCACTGGCATTGTTTTTTCATATATATGGTGTTTTGGGATAAACCCCTAATTAGGGTTGAATATTTTGGTTTTTTGTTTGATGCATGGCAGCCATAAATGACTTATCCATGGATTTTGATGAATACATATAGTGCATTGTACTTGATATTTATGTTTAATTTATTTTTGTATATAGTTGTGTGTGGGTGTATACTCATTATGTATATGTTTTTTACTTGGTGTCTAGGTTTTGTACCACTATCAAGTCATTTTTAAAAGAAGAGGCTACAACTTTATTTAGTGATTATGCTAATTATATTTGGTTTTATGACTCGAACACCTAGTTGGGTTTGTTGTTTTATGAATCCATTATTTGAATGGCTATAATTGGGTTATTTTTTACTATGTTGGGTATTTGATTTGGTTTTATATTTCAAAAATCCTAACTTGGATGCAATCAAGATTATAAGATGATGCTAAAATTTATTATGCTAGTTATTTCAAACCATGACCATACATTGGGGAAATGATATAATGACTCTCCATGGAGGTTTGAAATGATTTACATGGTTTTGTTGAAAAATGATATTTTATTATTATTATTCTATTTGCATGATATGTTTGACATTTTTATAATATTGGGTTGAATTGAGTTTTTAGAAATCATGTTAGAATTAATGGCTTAATTTTGGTAATGATGTTTGAGATTATTTCAATTTGTTATTAAGTTGACTTATGTTTGAAAACATTGATCAGTTGATTTTTTTAATTTGTTATGATTAGGTTAATCATTATAGTTGATATTTTAAATTTTACTATTTTTGGTGAAGTCTATTTTAGTCAAAAATGTGACCTATAGCTTTATGTAAGTTTTTAATTTATTAATTTTTAATTGGTTAGAACTAATGTCTTTTTCTATGAGTTTAATTTTAACTCATTAATATCTATTAAGTTAGTACATGAAGATGACTGCCAAATAAACTATGGCATAAGGATTTATGAGCAATATTATATTTTTGAATAGAATATGGCCCATAAATCAAGAAACTTGAAAAGTGAGATGCAATCATAATCAGGTACCAAGTTAATGGATCTTGGTGGGTTAATTTACATGTTTCATTTTCTATCTATTGATCATTTTTAAAAATGTTTTCAAGCTTAGTTTGTTTCATTTTCCTTTTTTCACCATTTCTCTACTACCCTAATCCATATCCAATTGATGGTTGGGGTGGTCTATGGCTACTTATGGTTGGGCTCATTGGTATTGGTGAGGTAGGTTTAGATTCATTGGTTTACATGTAATGATTTAATACATTTCTTCTTAACTCGAGTTGTGATGACTAGTTGTAGATGAATTAAAAAAATTATGTAATACTTTATGATTATAATTAATGTTATTCATCATAGTTATACTTGATCCAAATAGATGTATGTTATCATGTAAGTTTAGTTCATAATATGATAGTACTTGATAATTTGATTATTTGAGTAATCTTGTATTAATATTTAAATATAAATTGCATTAGTTCATTAGTATCTTTGATGAAATAACATAGATATGTAGTCTTTATCATGTACTAGTAGTTAGACATTTATTTGGAATAAGTAGTTTGATAGCTTTGATTAGAAAGCTATAACATTTTGAGATACTATATGATATTAGTTCTCTATTGACTTATGATCTGAAAACGTATTCATGCCTTTGGTTTTACTTATACATTATTGGTATTGTGGTTTTGAATTACTTGGTTATTGAAGATGCATGTAAGTGTCTTAGAACTTAGTTGTAAAAGTTGATATAAGTATGATATGATTATTTTATTACATTGATAATAGGAGAATTGAAACATAATGTTAGTATAACAAGTTAATTTAAATTATTATATTCTAATTAACCTTAATCTTGTAAAAATATAAGTAACATTATTCTTTAAACAAGTTCACTTGTGTTAAGCATTATAATAAAATATTTTGGTGTAGTTGAAAGTTATGTTTTGAAGAACATTTCAAATCACTATTAACTATATCAACCTCTATGAGAGATGGATTAACTAATGCAAGTTGTTTAGACTTCATTAAATATTTTAGAATATAAATATTTTATTTAATAAAATGAAATCCTTGTATTATAATTAGTGAATTCAATGGATTTTTTTCAACATAACACTTATGTGTGAGTTTTAATAACTTGTTAGAATGTATGATAATGATTATGATGGGATAATTAATTCATTAATTATAAATGTATACATCTTCTAAAGAAAGTCTTTTATAAGACAATCATTTCACTTTGAAATTATTAAGCATTATTAAGTGTGGTGGACTGTTATGGGCAACTCCTAAATAATTCATTGAAATTAAATTACAATGATATTATGTGAACCTTATGTATATGTTGAAGTTAATTTCTCAATAATATACTTCATGGTAGGTTTTAAAAAGGGTATGGATATTCTTAGCTAAAGCATATTGTGATTGAAGATCAAATGTTACATGTTTAGAATAGGCTATTTAAATAATTTTATCAAGCTAGTTCATATCTTTTAATGGTAAAATAAGTTAATAAAATTATATTTTTATCATAATAATCTACTTTGGAATTTAAGAACAAGTAATCTCTAATCTCAAAGTAAGCATTTAAATAATGTTTATGCTAAGATCATGGATTTAAGACAAGGGTAAATATTTAAGAAAAAGATTTTAACAAAGACTTAATATAAGTACATTTAGTCCATGAGACTATTAATACTTATTAGGTTTATTTATCTCTTATGTCACTCATGTTGGTAATAATTAGAAATTTAAATCTAACCTAAGTCATTATAAAATCCTTAGGTGTGTTTTGTCATGAGCTTGTACCCTACTTGTAGAATGGTAGGATGTTTCTAAGAAGAACTTAAGAATGGTTGTTAAAGAATTCCTTTGAACCTTGTACACTTCTTGAAGTAGCTCTCATCTAACCTCGTGTGTCAATTTTCTTGTGAAATGAAAAGGTGTTTGAATACTTTGCATTAATTTTGGAAATAGTCATTTTTCCTTGATATTTATATGTTTCTTGTGGATTTTTTAAATCTTATTTAAGAAAGCTTAGTATGATTATTTATATGTTGAATCTGATCTTATTTTACCATTGTTTGCTAAACTTTTTTGAAATACCCATAAGGTATTAGATATTTTATAGCCTGTATAAGTACTCGAGTAAGGGCATAAGTTAGTAATGACTCTTCTAGGAAGGCCACAACATGATACATGGATAGAGGTATTTGGGTAAAACCATATTGACCCACTTATATATGAATACTAAGTAGTTAAAATGATCTTTAGTGAATTCATTGATAGGTTATGTACTTTTTCTAGTTCCTATGTAAGTTATAACACAATTATGGATCGCATTTGTGTTTGTGTTAAAATCTAGGTGAAACTTGGTTTTATTATTATTGTTCAGATTAAATAAATAAATAAAATGTGGTTGTGACATATTGGTATCAAATCATGGTTTACTATTCTGGGTAACTTTGAGAAATATTTCTTGTTGATTTCTACTAAGTTATTTTTTATTTCACCATAAGATGGTGAGGATAACATTGGGAATAGAAGATAATAACCCAATAAATTTAAATTAGGTTTGAGGAAGAGGTCAAAGTCGTAGAGAGAGGAACCAACTCTCAATAATATTGATAATAATTTTAAGTCCTTTAACTATGATGAAAAAAATCTCAACATCAATCAGGAGGTAGTTTTAAATGGAATTTTGATTGCATTAAATTTACTTCAAAGTAAACTAGACACCCAATGATGAAGGTTTAACAATTTAGAAGGTGTTCTAGTTGAATAACTTCTAGTTAAAGGTTAAAGGCATGTTAATGAACCAAAACATTAGAATAACCTTGGTAATGTGGTTGATCATATCATTAAAAAGTTGTAGAAGTTTCCTCTACTAACCTTTTTGGGTGAGGAATCAGGGGTTGTAATTGATGCATGGTTAGTACATCTACATAAGTATTTTAATTTACATAACATGTCCTCTAATTTGGAGGCAAGAGTAGTTACCTATCATTTATTAGGATATGAAGCTCTTTGGTGGAACCATCTATGTCCTTTAGAGGGTTATCATCCAATGACTCTTACCTAGCCTACTTTTGAAAGGTGGTTTAATAAGAGGTATCTTAGTTCCAACTTTAAGAAATAAAAAATCATTGATTTTTCGTTGTTGAAATAAGAGAATATGACTGTGACTGAGTATGAAAATAAGTTTTTAAGTCTATTGCATCATGTTAACTACATGCATGATGAAGAGACTAAAGTCAGTAAGTTTAATTTGTGGTTGAAATAAATATTAATGCATGATTTGAATATGACCAATCCTAAGACTCTAACCACTGCTATTGAATCTACTCATAGGGAAGAAGAGAAAGAGAATGTTCCTCAAAAGGTAAGAAAATATTTTAAATAAAATAAATAGAAATCTAAGAGTAAAAATTTGTCCCTTCTCCTAATAATTGTAATAAATATAAATCTATCCATAGATTTACTAGGAGTATGAGTGGTTTCAATATATTTCAAAGGTAGAATATGAATTCTTCTAAAATTGTTAATTTTATAAGAAATATGACCCAAGGTAGTCAAAATGTGTTTGCTAATAGATCCAATAACATTATAGTTATTCCAAAACAAACCATATTATGTTGAGAATGTGGAGATAACCACTACCACAAATATTGTTATATGTTGAAATCTAACTAATCTGTTAATCATAGAGTGTATGCAGTTGTGGATAATAGAAACATGGATTTTCAAACAACTATTATTGAAATCAAAGGTAAAATAAATATTTTTTCTATCTAAATTTTGTTTTATTTAGGAGCAATTTATAGTTTATAGATCCAAAGTAAGTAACATGATGTAATTTGAATCTAGTGACTTTGAAGGATGGTTTGGATGTTGAGTTTAGCTCTAGTAAAAGAGTACCAATTATTAAGTGTCTTAAAGGATTAAGTTTAGAATTAGATGTTTTTTAAATCTAAATTAATTTATTTTTAGATCCTCATATATATTTTGATATTATCTTAGGCATGGATTGGTTTTAGCAACATAAATCTAATTTAGACTATTGTAAAAAAGTGATGTATTATTGTAACAATTTTTTAAAACCTATAAACATTTAAGGTTTATTGAAATCAAAAATGCATAAGATGATCAAATTTATATTTGAAGAAAGCAGTATGTAAAATTTACAAGTTATATGTTCATCTAATGCAAGAAATTACACTTGAAATAGAATTGATGTTTAAGGAATATATATTTTTACAAGAATTTTTTGATGTTTTTATAGATAAATTACCTAGTTTACCTCCTAAATTTGAATTTGATTTTTATATTGATGTATCTCTAGGGATATCCCCTACATCTATAGCACCTTATCATATGAATTTATCAAATTTATAGGAGATAAAATATCAACTACAAATACTACTAGAAAATGGTAGTATTAGGCCAAGTGTGTCACCTTGGAATGCATCAGTTGTATTTGTGAAAAATAAGGGTGGAACCTTGTGATTTTGTGTTTACTATTGCATAATTAACAAATTTACCATTAATAATCATTATTATTTGACAACGATAGATGATCTATTTGATAAAATGAAGTATGGGGTTATCTTTTCAAAGATAGACTTAAAATTAGGCTATCACTAGTTGAAGATCAAGGAAGAAGATATCCATAAGACTAATTTTAGAACAAGGTATGGATATTATGAGTTTATTGTAATGTCTTTTGGTTTGAATAATGCACCTACTACATTTATGAACTTAATGAATAGTGTATTCAATAATTTTATAGAGAAGTTTGTTCTAGTATTCTTTGATGATATACTAATCTATTATAAGAATATAGATAAATATGAATAACATTTGTGCTTAGTGATGCAAAGGCTAAGTTAGTGTAAACTATTTGATAATATGTCTAAATATACTTTCTTTCAATTTGAGATCCACTATTTGGATCATATTATATTTAAGGCTAGTATATCTATTGATCCAACAAATATTAAAATTATTCAAGGGTGGCCCATTCCTAAAAACATAAGTGAAGTACATAGTTTTATGGGACTGGTTGGTTATTATAGAAGATTTTTTGAAAAAAAATTAAGTTGGATAACCCAATAAATTCCTTGCAATGTAAGGGTAAGAAATTTATGTGGACTTCAAAATGTGAACAAGCTTTCCTAAAGCTTAAAGAGTTATTGGCTTTAAAACCTATACTTGTTGTACTAGATCCAAATGGAAATTTTGAAATATGGGATGATGCATCTAAACAAGGCTTGAGTGGCATGTTAACTCAGGATAATTCAATTTTGGTTTATGAGTCATGAAAACTGAAGGACCATGAGAATAATTACACAACTCATGACCTTCACCTTGCTATCATTGTTCATGCTTTGAAGAAATGGAAACAATTTTTGTTGGGTAAGTATTTTGAGGTAAAATTTTATCATCATATCCTATAATATTTGTTTTCCTAAGATGATTTGAATGTGTACCAGCATAGATGGCTAGAATTTTTAAGTAATTTTGATATGAATATTTCATATGTGAAAGGGAAAGAAAATCATACGGTTGATACTTAACTAATGCACATATCTTGTTGCCTTATATGTTCTAAATAATAATTTAAGAATTAAATTATTGTAATAGCAACCTTTAGATAAGTTTTTTAAAGATGTATGTGCAAATTTGGCTAACAAGCCTATTAAAAATATTTTTTTACTTTTCCATTCATTTTGATGGTTTAATTAGAAATAAAAATAAAATTTATGTACCTAAGTCTAGTGATTTAAGGAATATTTTTATAAAATAAGTGCATGTGGCATCTCATTTTGTTCATCCAAGTGTCATGAAGATGACCCATAAATTGAAAAAGTTGTATTATTGGTTTGGAATAAAACATAAAGTTGTTGAGTTTGTGTCAAGATGTTTAGAATGCCATTATGTAAAAGATGAACATTACCATCTAGAAGGACTATTTTACCCTTATGATGTACCATGAAGTAAGTGGGTTGTGATTTATTTGGATTTCATATCCCAATTTACCAAAATCTAAAAGAAAATATGATATTATTCTGGTCATAATAGATAAATTTATAAAAGTTGGTCACTTCATTCTAGAAAATTGACTAATGATGAATTTGTGTTTGCTTCATGGTTTTTGAAATAAATAGTATAGCCCTATTACATGATTTAATTTATTATTTTAGATCGAGATAAAAAAATTGCATTAAGGTTTTAGAAAACTCTAGTTGTCACTTTTGGTATAATGCTGAATTTTTGTTCATCTTATCACCCACAAATAGATGGTTAGATGGAAAGATTAAATTAGATCATGGAAGACATGTTAAGATTGTATGTCATGGATCAACAAGGTAATTAGGAAGATTATTTACACTTATTTTAATTTTATTATAATAATATGTGTCATTCAATGATTAAAATGGATCCTTTTAAATATTTGTATGGACATAAGTGTAGAACTCTACTTTGTTGAAAAAGTTTAAAAAATAGGACTATTGTTAGTCTAAATATTTTTCAACATTATAATAGGTAATTATAAATTATAAATTATAATTTAAAGGTTAATTTTGATAGGCAAAAGAGTTATCTTGATTTGAAAAGGATATCACATGAATTTCAAGTAGGAGATAAGGTTTTTCTACATGTTAGACCGTAGAAAAGTTCAATTAAATTTGTAAAGTCTTCCAAACTAAACCCTTGGTTTGTAGGGCCTCTTGAAAATTTTGAGAAAATTAGTCTTGTTTCCTACCAACTAGCCCTTCCACCTTTCTTGTCTTGAATTCACAATGTGTTTCATGATGCTTTATTTATAAAGTATATCCATATCATGTTTTATATTAGACTCATATTCAGGTTTTAGAAGAGGAAAAGATGCAGTTGGATCTAATGAATATCCTATACCATCACAATGTTAAATTGAGGAATCATGAGATTTACCAAGTGTTAGTTCAATGAAATATTTTATCAAAAATATGTGCTACTTGGGAAGATGAGAGTCTTTTCAAGTAGCTTTATCTTTGGTTGTTTTGATCACTAGGATGACTCTTTTCCAAATGAAGGATGATGTCATGACTCTAATTAACTTGAACTTAATTCATTTTTGTTAATATAGATTAGTTGTGAACTATTTGAGACATATTTTATTTGCTTTACTATGGTGTTATAGTTCTGTGATCTACAATGATATATTTTTATTATAATTTTTAAGATAATTATGGATTACATTCATTGTAAAATTAGATATTTATTCTTAATGCATATTAATTTTTTATTTAGTTACATGTATTATTTAAATGTTGTTATTTTATTTATTAAACTTAGATATCTAGATATTATTGATAGTATATTTATTAACTACAAGGGTATATACTTAAGTTAGGTTATGTTCAGACTTTAGCAATCGGGAAACATGGAGAAATAACATGGATAAATGAAACAATGAATTCTATTATAATTTTTGAGATTTTTGGTATTATTTATTTAGTCATTGTGCTTATATAATTTAAGTGTTTTATGTGATCATTTTATGTTTAATTTCATTATTAATTGATTTTAGTTAGTTTTAATGTTTGTGCAAACATCATTTTTACTTAATTTTACCAATTGCAAGAGTTGTCACTTTTCCAGGTCATAATTAGTTTAGTGACTATTATCATGTTGGGACCAACATACCCCCATTATTAAAAATTGGGACCCTAGAGAAACCCTAAAGTTTGAACATGAAATATTAACATGATAGGATCATTTATAGAATTTGAAGATTATCCACTCTATTAAAAGTAGGCTTACTTGGTTTTTTTTAGTTTAATTTAGACTAACATCGCTAATAAATGCTATTTATTGATCTAATTATAGGTTCCATGATGTTTTTCCTTGAGAATTTCATGTTTCAAAACCCTATCCAAAGCCCTTAGTTTAAATTTGAAAATTGGTGGGAACTAAACCAGTGGGAGTCTTTTGAAATTTCATTTTGGACCTAAGCATAAAATTCATGTTCTAAGTTCAATCGTGTTTATTAACATAACTAGAACTTAGTCTAAAGTTCTTGGTCCTATTTTTTACTTTTCCCTTTAAAGGTTCCTTGTATACCTAACCTTCCCTCTATAGGGTCCTTGTAATATATCCTAACTTAGCCTTATATTTAACCCTAAGGACCTGATGTATTTATTAATATGAGCAAGACCTTAGTCTTAACATCTTATCCAAAGTTTTGACCCTCTGAGTTCAATCTTATGTTAGTTCAGCCCTTTGATTTACAACTTAGCCTAAAGTTTTAGTCTTAAGGCCTCAACATATTTATTAATACAAGTGAGACTTTAATATTAACACATTAAGCCTAAGTCTTTTATATTCCTACAGTCCTGACTTAACTCCCTTTCATATCACAGGATCAAATGGCCTTCATTTTATCATGGCCTTCAATCCAATAAAGCAAGAAAAGCCTAAACTTTGGCTTAAACAACATGCATCTTAGATGATCTAATGGTTCACACTTCCTACAACCATTTGATAAGATGGTGTGAGGAAGACTAATAGGATCCCACATATATCCCATTAGACAAATCACATTCAAGCCTTCAAATCATGATCAACACTTCTCACATTCTTATAAAGTCTCAATTGAGTTGTGTGAGGCACAGTTAAAAATTCAAAATAATTCAGAAGGCCTAAAGGATAAACATGTGGTACCTTGCATTCAATGACCAAAAACAAATGGGTCTCACCTGACAAAGTAACCAACCACAAGCAAACTCCTAGATCATGATACTATGGTTGATGCTTTGTCATTGATTAAGATCTAATAGAGTAAATTAAATCCAAGATCTTGGGAATCCCCATGAATTTTCCAAGTAGCATTCTCACATTGGATCATTTTAGACACTAAAATTACATCATAGTCATGTGTGTAACTCCCTATGTCGAAACCCCCCTTAAACCCATTTTAATAATAAAAATTAATCTCCCTAACCCATACTTTTACCCCTCACATATTTAATTAATTTAAAATACTTAATTAAATTAATAAAAAACCCCTATTTCCACCTTACTTAGCCACCTTTCCCTATGAATAATTCTAACCTGATGAGTCACCTCAAGATCTAGTCCTTTCATCCTAACTACCCAAGACTTAGTCCCACTTCCAAACTAAATTCCTAAACAACTACTTCCTTCCTAACCTCTTATGTTTACCATTTTATAATGGGTGTTACATTTAACATAAAAAACAATAAAAAAATAGGCCAAAAATAGTAAGGTTTACCTATTTTAGGGCCACTGACATTAGTCAACCCATGGCTGACATTGGTGGGATCACTAACATCAATAATATAATCCAAGCCCCAACCTGAAGTTTAGGTCAACATAAATTAATAAAATTGATTCTTATGACATCTAGGCTCTTGACATTCTATTTTTGGCATCTTGGCTTATAATCACCTTGTATAATTCAATCACAATCAGAAACTGAGCTCTTGAGGACCAATAACACCCACTTGTTCTCTCTATTTAGGCATTTAGGTTTAAACTCCCTGCTAGGGACCATCAACTTGGCACTTATCATTCAGTGGCTACCAAAGCTAAGTACATCACTTATATTTTAGGTTGTTTAAACATTTATTCTTCTATTATTTATATCTAATCTATATTTCTTTACACACTTTTGATCATGCCCCATGAGGGAGGTAAAAAGTTACCTCACTTGTTTTCCCTTAACTTGACAATACCAAAACTACCCAAGCCATAATCTCTCTCTCATAACTCTCCCAACCTCCCTGACCTAATCCAAACCATTTCCCAAACTTAAAAAAACCTTTTATAATCTCTTAGACAATTATTGCCCCTACCAACCTCAGTAACCTAACTGACATCAGTCACCTCACTACCGACCTTGGTAGTATAACTGATATCAATCACTCCCCTACCGACGTCAGTGATTGTGTATTCACTAGCCTCTTTAAAACCTACCCAAACAACCTCTAAAATATAAATAGAATACCTCACCTATACCCTATCATTATCTACTACATACAATTCATTAATAATGGTAATCTTATCTCTTTTTCACTCACTTTTTACCTCTCTTTTAGTTATGTATTATTATTTTATCTCTTAAAAGTGGACTGTCATCTCTAGGGAAGTTTCACACATCATAGAACAAGCACGTAGCTTGGCAGCCCACTCATTTATCTACTAACAAACATCTTGTGGTAATGCTTTCTTACTTACAAGTAGTCCTCCCCAGCTAAAGAGGAGTGCTCAAAACATCTGGATAGGGCACACAGACCAAATTTAGGTTTATTTTAATCACTTATCCCCATCCTTCTTTCTATTTTCCTTTAGACTTAAAATAGACAAAATTTAGAGAAACATTTTTAGCACACCTAGTGGGACTCAAACCCACAATCACCTGATTAGAAGTTAGATAGTGAGAAGAGAATTTGGTTATCAAAGGTATTAAAAAGCAATATAGAGCTGGTTTCAAGTTAATTTTGGTGCTCAAGAGGAAATCTATGTTAGACCAGGTACATGGATTGTTATAAGATATTGTTCTCTACACTTCACAAACTTGTAGTTGAGCCAAGCTGCTTAGCCAAAGTATACCTTCTATCTAGAGATTATTCTCTACCAGAGAATGGAGTGGGTTCTCCCCTTGGTGATGAAATCCAAGAAGGATAGTTGGGTAGGGTAAGGTGATCCACCAAGTGATGAAATCCTAATGGTCCTTTTCTTAGGTGAGTTTAGATGCTTGTTTATGTGAATGTGATTTGGTTATGTAACATAGGTGTAATATGATTTATTCAAAATGCTTGGAATTAACTAGGTGAGTTGTTATTAAATAAGAAAACTATGAAATGCAGTAATTTTTAAACCCAAATCTGAAATGTTTAGATTCGAATGAAAATAGTGAGGAAATAAGAATAGAGTATGAATTTCACTATCCTAATGTGCATGCAAGAGGAACTATATAATGGATTCTTTTTTTTAATCATGGACAAGACTATAGAGGCTTAAGAGTTTTTCACTATGAGGACAAAAAAATACCATTGTGTAAGTTAACTAAGTGTATAGGAGTAAGGGTGAAGAGGAAGGGAAATGAATGTAATAAGAATGCTCAAGGGATGATCTCAAGTTAAACATGAAGTAAAGCGATGCTTATTTAATAAAATAATGGTCATAGGTGTAATGCATTTAAAGTCTTAGGTTTTGGTCTTCCTTTAAGAGAAGAAAAATGATAAATTCTTGAGCCTTACTTGTGAGTTATGATAAAAGGTCCGAGCCAATTAGGAGAAAACTTAGCCCATTTGCTTCTCTCCATGTTTTTCACATGTTGATTTTATTTTAAGATGAGATATACCATATTGAAATCTCTATTTGAGGTTTTTTTTATAAGTACATTTGATAAGCTCTTGATAGATTTGGAGGTGATTGAGGGCTATGAGATGGTGCTCATCAAGCAATTAAATTTGGGCCAAACGTTCTTGGTAAAAGCCATCATTACTAAGTATGCCATGTAGATAGATATGAAGAGAAGGAATCTAGACCTCAAGAGGCAAAACAATCTCCATTCCATATACCAATGAAAAAGGTGTACCACCCGTAGGGGTCCAAATTTTAGTGTGGTAATCCCATAAATCAAAATAAATGTGTGTGTGCCAATCCTTGCCCATATCATTGACTACCTTCATGATAATTTTGATCAATTTTTTGTCAAAATCTTATGCCTGTCCATTAGCTTAGGGATATTATGGTGATGAGAATCTTAATTTGATTCCAAACGCATCAAAATGATTTTGAATAGTCTTTTTTTTGAAAGACTTTCCATTATCTATTATAATCTTGTGAGGTACACCAAAATGATATATGATGTGATGGTTAATGAAGTCAACAATTTTTTCAGCTTTAGTGGAGATGAAAGGGATATCCTCAACCCACCTAGTGAAGTATTCAATGGTAGTAATGATAGAATGATGATAGAGTGATGAATGAGGGTTAATATATATGATTAGATCTAAGCCCCATTGGGAGAAGGGCCAAAAGTATTTGGTGACTTATAATGCATGACTGGAATGTGAAAGAGGTTAGCATGTATTTGACACTTGATGCAATGTTGAACATAATCAGCACAATATTGATGAAGTGTGGGCCAATAATAGCCAAGTCAAAGGATACATTTGGTAACTATGTGACCATTGAAATGACCACCATAAATCCCATCATGGAATTCCTTAATAGCAAAGGGAGTCTCAATAATAGTTAGACATCTAAGTAGAAGACCATAAAAAATTTACTTGTAGAGAAGTCCCCTGAGTATAGTGTAATAAGTGGCACATTTTATGAAGACCCATTTCCAATTATTGGAAACATTAGGAGGGGTAATAGAGAAGGAAAGATAATCCTTGAGTTGTTTGTACCATAAGTTTTGTGGGTTGGTTGTTACATTTATGATAAAGAGGATGTTAGCTGAGACATAGGAGGGTAATGTTAAATGATGCATGGTGATATAGATTCTCAAATTGGATGATGAAGATGGTATGTGTGAAGTAATTGAAGCCATCATGTCAGCAAATGTATTTATATATCAAATAATAGTTTGCAAGAGATAAGAGTCAAATGATACCAAGAGTATATCTACATAATGTTTATACTGCTACAAAATTTCATTTTTACATAGGTAAGAACTATTAACTTGGTTAACCACTAGCTGAGAATCACCAAAAATGGTTATATATTTGTACTAAATAAGAGATTTGTTTAAAGTCTAAGAATCAAAGCCTCATATTTAGCCATATTATTAGTGAATTCAAAATCTAGTTTAAATGACAAAGGCATAGGCTCACCGTCTAGAGGAATAAGAATGACCCCCACACCCCCACCATGTTGGCATTTAGATCCATCAAAAAAATCATCATTTGATAAGAGATGTCATCGATGGAGAGAGTTGTAATAGATTCATCAAGGAATTCAAGGTTTGAAGGTTGATTGTTAGGTAAAGGGTAAGTAGCTAACTAGTCAGCGATTTTTTTCCCTTTAATATATTTTTGTTGAATGAACTCTACGTCAAATTCAGCAAGAAGTATGAGTCACCAAGCTACACATTGGTTGTGATATGGTTTGGAATGGATGTATTTGAGGGTATTAGTATGGGTGACCACATAGGTTTTGTGATTTAAGAGATAATGGTGAATCTTAGAGGTGGAAAAGACCAACTTAGTTTCGGTATATCAAGTCTCATAATCAATAAGTGTGTGGCTTAGGTAATAAATTACCTACTCTCGATGTTGGTCATATTGATGTGCAATCATAACACCTAGAGAATGGTCTATTATAAATATATATAGGTAGAAAGGCTAATTTACCTTAGGTAGAGTAAGAATCATTGGGGAAAGGAGGTATTATTTAAGTGTGTCAAAGGCTTCCTAGAAATTTGTACTCCAATTAAAGGAGACATCATTTTTCAAGAGATGGTGAAAGGGTTGGTAGCGATCTGACAACTAGGAAATGAAGCGATAAATGGATTGAATTTTTCCTTGTAGGCTATAGATTTGTTTGATATTATTAGGTGGAGGAATTTATAGGATTTCTCTAACCTTGGTAGGATCGACCTTGATATCATGGAAAGAAATGATAAAACCTAAGAGTTTACCAGAGAGAACACCAAAGACACATTTTTTTGGGTTTAGTCAAATGTTATATTGAAGGAGATGAGTGAATATGGTTTTGAGAATTATCAATTTTTATTGATGAATTTTAGATTTGCTGAGTAATTCATCTACATAATCTTCCATAATTTTGTGTAGGAGATCATGGAAAATGTAGGTCATGGCACGTTGGTAAGTTGCACTAGCATTTTTTAGGCCAAAAGGCATGACCCAATAACAAAAATTCCCCCATGGGGTAATAAAGGTTGTCTTGTGTTGATCCTCAAGAGTGACTAAGATTTGATTATATCTAGATAATCCATCCATAAGTGATAGCATCTCATGGCTAGTCATTAGATCAATAAGTTGGTCAATACTAGGCAATGGGAAATCATCTTTTAGATAGGCAAGATTTAAATCATGATAGTTGGTGCAAATGCATATTCCTCCAGTTGCTTTTGTGATAGGAATAATATTGGAAATCCACTGTGGGTAATTGATGAGTTAGACAAAGTTAACATAAAAGAGACATTTGATATTTTCTTTGACAAGGAGAGCAATACGAGGATGCATTTTATAAAGCTTCTGCTTAATGAGTTTAGCATCTCAATTGGTGACAATGTTCTGGGTGATGATAGAGGGGTTAATAATAGGCATGTCATTTTAATACCAAGCAAATTATTGTCTATGGTCATTAATAAATGTGGCATAATCATCTTGCTTAGAGGAATCTAATTATTGGTCAATCTTGAGGACATGAGGGTTATCGTGGGAGAGTGGGTTGATGTCAATGGTTGATTCATTTAACATAGCTTGTGTTTTAGATGGGAGTGATTATTTTATATAGGAGTCATCTATACCCATGTAGGTGAGAATTGAATTATCATCTTGACATTGGACAGTGTTAATAGTGGGAGAGTCTTCATCAATTATTTTAGGATGAATGAAAGGAAGGGACCTTGTTTCCTTACCCTGATGATAGGTGAGAGGCCCCAAATGGATTATATTTATTGAAAAAAAATTAGGAGGTATAGATACCTCTGATTCTATAGGTGAGGTGGAGAAGAAGGTGGAGAAGGAGAGACTAGTTCTTTGACAATTGGTTCATGGGAGGTTTTAGTGAGTTTATTTGGTTCATCATATCCCACCCCATGACTCTTTTTGGAATTTTCAATGGTGTTACTAGTAGGATATTCAATAGGCATATGGACACCTTGTTCATTATGACCCAAACCAAATCCTTTCTAGGAACACCTATAGAGATAGGTATGAGCAAATCTAGGGTTACTCAGGAAAGAGAAGTCATAGGTAAATGGTTATGGTGAAGAAGATAGATTGTTGATAGTAAGAGCTTGATCAATTCCCCCATATGTGAAATTGGTTTGAAGGTTAGGGGGGGCATAATGGATGACCATCCCAATATGGGGATGATAATTTGGGTGCATGTGAAGCCTTCCATACTCTTTTGGAGTATAGAATATGTCGAGCATCAATAAATGATATTCACCGAGTGAAAAATGTTGAAAGGTCTAATCCATGGGATCTTTGTCAATAATTTGTGTTATTAATATCTGTGTAACCATGGGAGTTGAGCTTGTGGAATTTTTAGAAACATCATATGAGGAAGATGATTTTTTTAATGGGATGAGAACATCATTGAGACTATAGGTCATATTACATGTTTGAAATGGAGGTGGGTCAGTAGGTATAACATGTACTTGTCCATCATGTTAAAACTTGACATAGTGGTGCAAAGTTCAGGGTACACATGCCATATCACATATCCAAGGTCATCCAACCAATATGTTATATTGGAACTTCCATAACATAGAAGATCTCAAGAATTTTGTGAGGACCTACATGAATATGTAAGACAATAGTTCCCACCATAGTATTTGTAGTATCATTAAAGGAATAGAGTACCATATTAGTTTGAGACATGCAATTATTAGGAAGGGCCAATTTTTTATAGGCATGGGTGGAAATAATATTAATACTAGCTCCCCCATCTATCATAACTCTCTTGATATTAGTTTGATCAATATACGTGGTAATAAAAAGGGTAAAATCTTGATCTTTAGGGTGTTGAAGTGGAATTTCTAAATCAATAAAAGAAATCAGGGAGATAGAATTAAGGGAGCTAACCAAAGATGCAAGAGGTTGGGGATCATCTGATTGTACCTCAATCACTTGAAAAGAAATAATCAAATCTTGATGGTGTTGGGATGTGTTTTGGATTAACTCATATAAAGACATTTTCATAGGAATTTGGTGAAGATATTTCACCATTGAGCTTTGAATAATGTCTGAAGATGTTTTAAGAACACCCAAGATGTAAATCTTAGGATTAGTAGGGGAAGTGTCTTTGGGGAAAGGATGGGTCCAAAGATTAGTGACCTTTTCTTTATCTTTATCTTATTAGTTTTGTGATCATGTGGCCACATTAACTGTGTTGATTTGAAAATTTAGTGAAGTAGGTGGTAAAGGGGTTATGATGACATCTTTAGGTTTGAACTTAGGTGGAATATTAGGAGGCACTATGGATACCAAATGTGTAATAACAAGAAAATTAATGGTAGTATCATCGAAGAGAGTGTCAACATAAGTGTTGTTGAATAACCACTGTGAGGGCTTTACAATTCTTAGTATTGTGTCTAGGTGAATGATGATATAAACACAATTGTGTATTATCAAACCAAGATGGCTTCATTGTAAGAAGACTATAAGGCTTAATTGGAGGAAGATTTATTACCGAAGATTATGATAACTCATGTAAAAAAATCTTTGAGAGCCTATAAGTGGGCTCATGCTTATTATGCTAACAAGAGTGGACACCTTCTTTTGTTTTGGTGTTGAAAAGGAAATTTTACATAGTGTCTTGTTTGGTGATGGTAGAATTATGTGTTTTGTTGTCACTTTCTTAGTGTTAGATGTGAGAGGCCTACCAATTGGAAAAAGTAGGAGTAGAGGTAGCTTAACCCTTTTTTTGGCTTGGTTATACAATATTCTAACTAAAGTAGAGGAGTGTCACCCCAAAATGGATGGTAAAGTTGAGGGTTAAAGAAGGGATTAGTGAGATATAGGAGGCTTAACATTCTTCTATATTTTAGGGTGAGAAAATCCAACTTGTGATTGAAGATTTAAATCTAATTTCACCTATGGATGAATTAAATTAGAAATGGGGTGTACACCTAAGGGCCTAATCTATTTTAATGTAAAATATTCTTATGAGGATGAGGGTTCTAACATATATGGATAAACTTTAAGTTCTTTTGGTGAAGAAGTTATAGCTTTGTCAAAGACCTTAGGGTAAACGGTAGTAAGGGGGTTGTCAATAAAGGTTGATATTCATTGTGTTGGATATGGAGTTCTAAGCTAGTCCCAAAATACCACATGATCAAGCTTCATGAAGTAAAGAAATTCTAGACTTTTCACCAAACATGAGAAGGGTTTTGACAAAGTTGACATAGGCTTATGGTTGTATTTTTAGAAGGCTACAATATTTTGAAAAGAGGGAAATTGTTGGTCTTTTCTACTTCAGACCAAAGATGAGAAAGAACGACAATGGGGTCCTCTTCAATAGAGACGAGAGAAGAGACTTGGTCTACCATGGGTGGAGGGGAGGTAGGCGAATTAGGTTCTTCAAGAGGGTAAATCATAGGTATTATGGCTCCCTCAACATGTTAGTGAGGCATGGGTAAAGTATGATCCTCCATAGGTAAAAGAAGGGGTAAGAATGGTGAAATTAGAGTAGGCACAATAGGTCTCTCATCTATTATATGATTAGATGATATGGACTCCTCTAGATGCAAAGGTGAAGTGGGTGGGGTACCACTCTCTATAGGTGGAGGAGTAGGCAAATAAAGTTCCTCAAGAGGGTATAATGTAAAAATGATGTTCCCTTCAACATGTGGTTGAGGAATAGGTAGGGTGTGGTATTTAAGTGGTAAGAGTATAGGTAATATTGGTACAAATAGAATTAACATTATAGGCTCCTCAAGTGGAAAAAGGAGTGGTAAAGGAGGCTCTTCCTCTCGAGGTAGTGGAATGGGTGAAATAGGCTCTTCTACCTAAGGAGGAAGAATGGGAAAAATAGATGCCACTAAATGTGGGGGAGGAGTTGATGAAATAGATGTCTCCTGTTGAGGGGTAGGTTGAATTGAAGATAAAGGAAAGACCATATTAATCATATGGATATTATGATCACCTGAGTTAGTTGTGGACTAGACAATATTTTGATTTGGTGAATGGTTAGGAAAAGGGTGTTTGAACACATCCATACTTTGATTAGGAGGTGTGTTGTGATTATCCAAGATGAGATCACCTCTATCAAGCATATCTTGAACAATGTTCTTGAGTGTCTTGCAATTATTAGGTTGTGGCCTTTAACTCAATGGTAACTACAAAACTCATCTTCTTCGTACTAGGTTGGGATAGGATGGGAAACTATATAGGAGGTTTAATCTGAGGAAGAGTTATGACACCTTGTTATAATAGTTTCTCCAAGATGGATGTATATGATTCCCCAATGGGAGTGTATTGTCTTTGTTCATACTGTTATTGAAATTTCTTGGTTAGATTTTGAGAAGTTAAAGAATTTGATTGGTTTACAGTTGTGGAAGAGGCTAACTTAATGACCACCATGTTGGTGGAGTCTTTATCCTTTTGGTTAGAGGGAGGATTTTTAGAGGAGGAGGATTCATTTGACTTGGTATTGGGATTCTTACTACACAACTTGACTTTGCCTTCATATATAGCATGAACCTTGAGTTTTCATGCCATTGTAAAATCTTCATCAAATGTGTGGAAATTTTGTACCCAGAGTGTGGATGAGATGTGCTTAGCACATTCCCTTGAAAAAATCTCAATAAGCTTAGGTTGGGGTAAGGAGAAGGATAGTTTATTGATCAAGATTCTCCAATGAATGATAAAATCTATAATAGACTCATCATCAAATTATCTAATAGAATAAACATCTATTATAGAAACCTTCTTAGAAATGTTAATAGAGAAATGGTCTAGGAATATTTGTGCAAGTTAGGTAAACAAGAAAAGAGAGTGATGAGGTATAGAGCTATACCAATCTAAGGCAGCACCTGAAAGAGACATAGGGAAAGTGTAAAGTAGTAATGCATCATCATGCCGAATTAAATAACAAGCATGTCTAAATGATCAAAAGTGCTATTATGGGTCCTCTTACTCTATAAATGAGAAAATTTAGGGATTTCCCATTGACTTGGATAAGGGTGAATAGGCACAAAAGGATGGATTAGTTCATTACATATCTGATCATAAGATAATACATTCTTTAAACTAGAAATGGATGTCTCTAGATTAGACATCTTATCCATTAGCATCTTAATGAGGTTTGGAGCGGGATTAGTTTGGGGGATACCTCCTAAGTTATATGGAAGCTCATAGGAAGTAGAGGGATCATATGACATAGCTTTTTGAGGTTGTGTCAGGGCAACATAAAGATAATGAGTCATAGGCTGAGGTGAAGAAACAAAAGGGACTTGTCCCATTGGGTTGGAGACTATGCCTTAGTTGGTTATTACTTTAGGTTGGATTATTGGCATGGTTAGACTAGATGAAGGGTGAGTCATAACTCAGGTAATTATAGGCATGAGGGTGGATGGAATAGGTATCACTAAATTCTAGAATAGGGTGTGACTTGGCTGAAATAGTTGTCATTGTGAAAGTAGGGAAGTTACACTAGGGTTTAGGTGGGATTGAGCAATTGGAGATGCTATATTTTGAACATTTTTTATAGTTAGGTTACTCATAAAAGTGGTGGTTTGGGTAACCATGGGGAAAATAGTGGAGGCAACTGAAATTGAGATTGTCTCCATTAAAGAGGTTGGCATACCATAGATTGGTTCACTCAAAGAATTATAGGTTTGTCTCATAGTAAGGTAATTTTGAATGGATACCACATTGTGATCAATAAATTTATCAAAATATTGATCTCCCTCAATCACAATGGGAATTTGGTTAGGGCTACAAGTATGCTCTATATCTGAAGTATGCTCCATGACTGACATCAAAAATGAGAGGGAAAGGTGGAAGCGGTTGCTAGCTTGCATAATTAATAAGAATTTTGGCTTGATATTGTGTCAATACCATGCAAGAAGAGGTTTAAATAGTCTTGCTACCCTATATTTGAAATAGAATAAAGAAAAACTAGGTTTGAGTGTAGGTAAATGGGTTATTTTAGCTTGTTATTTTAAGTAGATAAAATTACACAGTCACCAATGTTGGTATGGAAGTGACTGATATCAGTAGGAATAGTTTATCTATGTTAGTGGAATAAATAATGTTGGTAGGTAAAGTCTACTGATACTAATAGGGTTAAATGATGTCGATCACTATGAAATCCTGGTAGACAAAAAATGTAATGTTGTAAGAAATCAGAGGTTGAAACTAGTTAAAATAGTGGATGTAAAAGGTCTGTATAAGAAGGAATAACACTCAAAAAAACTAAGATAACAAGTTATAAAAATTGAGTTTTAGAAATAGTATTAATTTTTTGAATCAATAGAAAAGCATCCTTACCAACTCAAAAATATAGAAGGCAATTAAAAAGTAGAAAAAGAACATTCAACCAACAACTATTAAGTATAGAGATTAATATTTTGTTTCATGTTGGCTTATGCCTTAATCAAATAGTGAGAAGATAATTTGGTTATCGAAGGTACTAGAAAGCAATATAGAGCTGGTTTCAAGTTAGTCTTAGTGCTCAAGAGGAAATGTATGTTAGACTAGGTACATGGCTTGTTATAGGATCTTGCTCTTTGCACTTCATGAACCTGGAGCTGAGCCAAGCTACTTAGCCAAAATATATCTTCTATCTAGAGATTATACTCTACCAGAGAATGGAGTGGGTTCTCCCCTTGGTGGTGAAATCCAAGTAGGATAGCTGGGTAGGGTAAGGTGATCCACCAGGTGATGAAATCTTGATCGGCCTTTTCTCAAGTGAATTTAGATGCTTGTTTATGTGAATATGATTTGGTTGTGTAACATAGTTGTACTATGATTTATTCAAAATGCTTGTAATTAACTAGGTGAGTTAATATGCAACAAGCAAACTATGAAATGTAGTAAGTTTTAAACCCAAATCTAAGATGTTTAGATTTGAATGAAAATAGAGAGAAAATAGGAATAGAGTATGAATTTCACTATCCTAATGTGAATGCAAGAGGAAGTAAATAAGGGATTCTCTTTCTTTCTTTTTGTAAAATAAAATGACAAATTGATTTTAGAGGCAAGGAGAAAAGAAAGAAAATTTTACTTTAATGCTTTTTAAATAGAGAATAAGATATTGAATTTTTCATTTTTAAGAGAAAAGAGAAGGAAGAAGTGCAAGAAATGAAATTTTCACTATAATGCACCTATATGAATGTTTAAAACAAGAAATGAACCCAATAAAAACTCCAAGGAAAACTCCAAGGTCCTTACTCCTATACACTTAGTTAACTTACACAGTGGTATGATTTTGTCCTCACAGTGAAAAATTCATAAGCCTCTATAGTCTTGTCCATGACTAAAAAAATGGGATATTTGAAAAAGTTATAAAATCTTGGGTCATGCTTTTCAATGTAGATTGCTCCCTTGAAGGACAGTTGTTTAACTTATCTTTGCTACTATCAATAGACTAATCCCTTGAAGGACAACTATTTAAAATTAAAAACAAATGATTATACCACTCCCTTGAAGGATGGCTAAGTCAAGATTTGTTCTCAAAGGGAAAAAAAATGCAAAGGGATCCTCATATATTTTCATAACCTTACCCCATACAAAATCCCATTGTAGGCTTCCCTCATTAATTAGCTTACATAAACAAAAAAAAAAGCTTTAAGTCATGGACTTGCCTATATTAGCTCTCGGGTCACCCACAAAAGGGACATATCATTTTTACTTGGTATGTTATGATATCTAAACCTTTTTTTCTCTCATTGTACCCTTTTCCCCCTCATACTCTTTCAAGAGACTGTGAATCTCACTTAGCATAAGGTAAAGATGACACTTCTCTAACAAACATAATGGTTCAAAGATATAAGGCATGAAAGAGGCTCATTTTCCTGAGCCTATTAATGTTCTAAATTATGGTCTTTGCCAATGCACAAGCATTCTACCTATTTATTTTCCCATCCACATCACATGTCAATATCTCTATTTGATATGAATAAATAATTTCATACCAACACTAACATAACCAATCTATTTATTTTATGCATACACCATCACAAAATAAAATGTTGAAACAAACTAACATAACTAATCTATTTATTTTACACATACACTATCACAAATATGGAAAAATGATGAAATAAACTAACATAACCAATCTATTCATTTTAAACATATACCATCACAAATATGGAAAAATACTAAGATGAAACTAACCAATCAATTATGTATATACCATCACATAAATGGGAAAGGCTAGTCTAACTCGAATAACATGATCAACATTAACATCCAAATTAACATAACATATCATAATCATCATCCATATCATCATCATAATCATAAGAAACACATCTCAAATAAACACATGGCAAAAAAATGAACATCTCATAGATATAATATGTGATCAAAGTACATGTTCATCATCTACATCATCATAACATCATATCTCTCTCTCTCAAAATCTACATCTCACATCTTCAACTCATAGGCTATTATACATGTAACATATATAATCAAACCTAGCAACCTCTAACACTCAGGGTCCTCAAGGCTCTCTGTGTGGTCATGAAGAAGTAGTGTCATCACCACTCTGTACTTGTTTGTGTTTGCATGAACTAAAAGCTGTCACATGTGACATCAACCTCTCCTACTCTCTAAGATCTAAATATCTCTATATCTATGGGAAATCTCTAATCACCCTCTCATAGTATGCAATCTCATCTAGGGAAATCAAATATCTCATCATAGATACAGTCTTTAGAGGACCCATAGCACCTGATGATGGCCCAACCTATACCAGTCCCTGTGGTGGTGGTGGAGGAGGAGTAGCCTAGCCTATTGCTCTCAGACTATCTCTCTGATGTAACTATAGTCACTTGACCTTATAAAACAATCACTTGGCCTTGTAGTGCTACAACTTAACCCTATAGATCCCCAATCTAACCCTGCAACATCACCACCTACCCTTATAAAGCTAAAACTTATGTCTAGGCTATCTCTTGAGCCTATACTACTACATCTCAGGCCTACACTATTATATATTAGGTCTATAGTGCTACATCCTTATCTCTAACTAACCCTTGTAAATTTGATGGTGGCCTCCTAACCTCCACCACCAGAGGTAACCCTACTTACCAAGTTGTATATGCCATTGTACACCTTGGGTCCCCAAGACCTAGCCCTACTAGTATTCCTCAAAATATAGCCCATCTGTCTCTTAGGGTAATGATAGGGGTGCCTCTATGTCATCCTACCTATATCAAGGGAAGGTAGGTGTAATATCCTATAGTAGCCCAAAATACCTCCTAACCTATGCCATGGGTACCATCTCCAACTCATCAACTCATGTCCTCCTAACCCATAGTGAACTTTGTGACCCAACAAGCTACTCTCCCTACCCTCTAAAAATTGGGTATGTCAGATATGGTCTCCATAAATTCTCTATAGGGATCAAGCCCTCGATCATGTGCCTATAGTAGGTAATGTCTCATATTAAGCTATTTACTTAGGTCTATGCCATCCCCTCTCTCCACCATCTAAAACCAACCCTAAATATAGCCAAGATAGTGTTAGGTAACCCCAATGCTTATGTCACCATGATGTGCTCATATTCCCAACAATTTTGTAGATGACTGACACATAAATTATATCATCATTATAACCTTAAACCCTATATCTCTCTATATAATTGTGCCAAAAATACTAGACCCCATGCAAAAATAGTCTACTACTAAACCATCTATGTAAGCACACCTATCAAAGTAATCAAAAATCACCCTCCATCTACATCTGGTAATGTATGCATTGTGATCATGATCATCATCAAGATGCTCAGATGATATTGCTCCTCATCAGCTATATATAGTGTCTCATATACAAAACTCACAAAGTGGTAAGTCACCTCACTAACATGTTCTCCATATAAAGTGACCATGTGTATATCATCCTCCTCTCTCGATCATGCAAATATCTCCTTACCCTAGAGTGGTAGTCATAGAATCCTATACACATCCTCTTATGTCACTGTCAACTCTCTAGTCGGTAGATGGAAAGTGTTGGTGGTATGATCCCACCTCTCAATCAATGCTATCATCATAGACACATCTCATGTGACTCAATAGTACCATCACACTCCTCCTAATTCCATGGCCACCATATGCTCCCACTCATCTAGAGTGACATCCCTCCTCATGTGTGTCAATAGCCTCAATAAATGATCTCATAGTGTTAGCTCTATCCTCACATACATCTATACACATAAACAACTCAGGTCACATAACTTTTAATCTACTCTATCACCACCTTTTTACATTCTCATTAGGAGAACTACACTAGTCTAAGGCCCTAAATTAGGCTATGTAGGTATTACTCAGATGACACAAGGTCTTCTAAGGTTAACTAAGCCATATACCCACCTTACTAACTACCCTAGGCTTCACTACCTCTTTTTCTCTACCCTAGGCTTAACTTCCTCTCTCTCTCTCTCTCTCTCTACCCTAGGCCTACCTTCATATCCCAACTCTAGGCTTCATAGCCTATATTATTGACTCTTAACACTATGACCTATATTTTAAGCCCTAGACCTCTTGACCTATCTCAATTTACCCTTTTCCCTAAACACACATTTTAAGATATTTTTCCTAGGTTTTAGGACAACTACATTGGCCTAAGGCCCTAAACTAGGATATGTAGGCAGCACTTATATGACATAGGGTCTTCTAAAGCTAGCTCAGCCATTAGGCTAGTTAACTACTTCCATTAGAGATCCAAAACTCACCCTTTCTCCTATTTTGCTACTTTTTAGTAGTCATTGATGTCAGTGCTTTATTAGCCTATGTAATAGCCAACATCGATAGGAAACTACTGACCTTAGTGCCATGTCAACTGACATTAGTTGACCTCACTGACATCGGTGATTGGTTTAGCCCCAGGGCTGAACAACCCAAATAGAACCTTACCCATTTCCCCTAAAAACTTACCCATAAAACCCCCTAACTTATCCTACAACTACCCTAACCTACTTTCTACCCCTCTAATAATATTTTCTACACCCCCACCTCTCATTTAGTCTAAAAATTACAAATACCAAATCAAACTAATATAGGCTCTTACCTCATCTCTTTGTCTCCTCCTAGATGGCATTATTGGCTCCTATGGTTGTGGGCCTCTCACTAGGTGCCCTCCTTGAGATACTAAGATATGTAGGTAGCATGTAGATGACATAGTGTCTTTTAAAGCTAGCTCAGCCATTAGGCTAGTTAACTACTTCCATTGGAGATTCAAAACTCACCCTTTCTCCTATTTTGCTACTTTTTAGCAATCATCAATGTCAATGCTTTATTATCCTATGTAACAGCCAACATCGATAGGAAACTACTGACCTTGGTGCCATGTCAATCGACATTAGTTGTCCTCACTGACATCAGTGATTGGTTTGGCCCCAGGGCTGAACAACCCAAATATAACCTTACCTATTTCCCCTAATAATTACCCATAAAACCCCCTAACTTATCCTACAACTACCCTAACCTACTTTTTACCCCTCTAATAATATTTTCTACACCCCCACCTCTCATTTAGTCTAAAAATTACAAATACCAAATCAAACTAATATAGGCTCTTACCTCATCTCTTTGTCTCCTCCTAGATGGCATTATTTGCTCCTATGGTTGTGGGCCTCCCACTAGGTGCCCTCCTTGAGCTACTAAGATATGTAGGCAATACTTAGATGAAATAGGGTCTTCTAAAGCTAGCTCAACCATTAGGCTAGTTAACTACTTCCATTGGAGATCCAAAACTCACCCTTTCTCCTATTTTGCTACTTTTTAGCAATCATTGATGTCTATGCTTTATGAGCCTATGTAATAGCTAACATCAATAAGAAGACCTTGGTGCCATGTCAACTGGCATTAGTTGACCTCACTAACATCGGTGATTGGTTTAGCCCCAGGGCTAAATAACCCAAATATAACCCCAAATATAACCTTACCCATTTCCCCTAAAAACTTACCCATAAAACCCCCTAACTTATCCTATAACTACCCTAACCTACTTTCTACCCCTCTAATAATATTTTCTACACCCCCAACTCTCATTTAGTCTAAAAATTACAAATACCAAATCAAACTAATATAGGCTCTTACCTCATCTCTTTGTCTCCTCCTAGATGGCATTATTGGCTCCTATGGTTGTGGGCCTCCTACTAGGTGCCCTCCTTGAGCTACCATCTCAAATTGCTCTCAAGCCCTATTTTTTCTCTCCAATCACAACATTTCAAATGAGTTTGGTCAGTCACCAAACCCCCCTTTTGTCAAGTTTAGTTGGCCACCGACACCAGCATTCTTGACCTAATATGTTGACATCAGTGCTTACACCTACCAACATCAAAAATGTTGCCTTAAGTTTATTTATTTTAGCACTTTTTATTACTAATATCAGCAAATGAAACTTATATTGGTACTATTCCTATAATGTTTTTACCAACCAAACACTCCCAACTTTTCAAACTTTACCCATACCTTGGGGTAATTGGAGATCACATATATATCCCCTAACCATGACAAAACAACATTGAAGATCACTTAAATCTTGACCCAGATGACTTTGCTTGGATATCATGAATATTTCCTCACTCATTGACCCTTTTACACCACCCTTGTATTGCTTGTCCTAACCATTTATGTTATTTTGCTATAGTTGGCTATTATGCACATGCATGTATATTAGGTGTTTTGGATGGAAAACATTCCCATCCTATCACCCTCAACCCTTTTATGTTTCCCAATGGAACTTCCTATCTCAAATACCTAGGACACATTGACCCTTGGAGCTACAACTTTGATTGTTTTGACTTATCATCTATCACTTACAAGCTATGTTTTGGTTACTTCTATCTGAGTCCTCCTTAACCTTGTTATTCTCAACTTTTATATCTTGTTATGGTATATGCATATAGAGTGATACTCAATTCTCTACCATTAACATAATAACCTTTTATCAAACTGGTACCTGATTCCAATTTCTCCTCCATCAATTCTCATTTTGAGGGGGGATACCTCATCCAATACTTGGAGCATCTAGCTCTTATTTTTGTCTTGAAACATGTCAGTACAAATTACAAGACAAAAAGGGGCAAATGTAGACACCAAAATTATTTCACCCACATGTGCATAACTCCTTGTGTCAAAATCCATCTTAATCCCATTTTAATAATAATAATTAATTTCCCTAACCCATACTTTTACCCCTCACACATTTAATTAATTTAAAATACTTAACTAAGTTAATTAAAAACCCATGTTTCCACCTTACCTATCCACCTCACCCTGTGACTAATTCTCACCTAATGAGTCACCTCAAGACTCATCCTAACTACCCAAGACTTATTCCCACTTCTAAACTAAATTCCTAAATGACTACTTCCTTCCTAACCTCTTATTTTTACCATTTTATAATGGGTGTCACACTTGGCATGAACAATAATAAAAAATAGGCCAAAAAATGTAAGGTTTACCTATTATAGGGCCACCAACATTAGTTAATCCATGGTTGACATCGGTGGGATCATCAACATCAACAATATAAGCCAAGCCCCAACCTAAATTTTAGGTCAACAAAAATTAAAAAAATTGATTCTTACGACATCAAGGCTCTCAACATTCTATTTTTGACATCTTGGCTTACAATCACCTTATGTAAGTCAATCACAATCAACAACTAAGCTCTTGAGTACCAACATCACATGTTTGTTCTCTCTATAATCATTCAAGTTTAGACTCCCTACTAGGGATGATCAACCTAACACTTATCATTTAGTGACCACCAAAGCTAAATACATCACTTATACTATAGGTTGTTTAAACATTTATTTTGTTATTCTTTTTTATATCTACTCTACATTGCTTTACATACTTCTGACCATGCCCTGTGAGGGAGGTATAAAGCTTCCTCACCTGTTTCCCCTTAACCTAACAATACCAAACCTACCCAAGCCATAATCTCTCTCTCATAACTCTCCCAACCTCCTTGACCTGATCCAAACCATTTCCTAAACTTAGAAAAAACTTCTGTAAGCTCTTATACAAGTATTACCCCTACCAACCTTGGTAACCTAACTGACATCAGTCACCTCATTACCAACCTCAATAGTATAACTGATATCAGTCACTCCCCTATCAATGTCAGTAATTATGTATTCACTAACCTCTTCAAAACCTATCTAGACAACTTATAAAATATAAACATAATACCTCACCTATACCCTGTCATTTTCTACTACATATAGGTTGTTAATGATAATATTATCTCTTTTTCACTCTTTCTTTACCTCTCTTTTAGTTATTTATTATTCGTTTATCACTTAAAAGTGGATTATCATCTCTAGGGAAGTTTCACACTTCCTAAAATAAGCACATAGCTTGGCAGCCCACTCATTTATCTGCTAACAAACATCTTTTGGTAGTGCTTTCTTACTTGTAGGTAGTCCTCCCTAGCCAAAGAGGAGTGATCACAATGTTTGGATACAGTGCACAGACCAAATCTAGGTTCATTCTAATCACTTGTCCCCATGCTTCTTTCTATTTTCCTTTAGACTTAAAATAGACAAAATTTAGAGAAACAATCATAATAATTTTATGAGCTTAAAATTTATGTTCATTCAACCATCATTTAACATCCATGAGTACATATTTGACATCCATGCAACCATCAACTTTAATCCCATCAAATAAAAAACTTCATTAGCCTAAAATCGATGTTCTCATGATCATCATTTGGTGTTTTCAAGGACATATTTGATGTTTATGAGATCTTCAAATTTAAGATAATGAATTATTATGCTCAGGGTTAAAACATACAAAAAAATCATGCTGGAAGGATCATAAATGGCTTTACAAGCTAAGAGAAGTGCTCAAAAAATGTTCAAACACTAGAGGTCTTCAAATTGTAAAATGTGAAAATGGTCTTATAATCTAAGTATGCAAAATAAATATAGTCTAAGTCTATACGTTAAGGTCCCCTTGACATTTTATTCAAACTTCATGAACCTTAAATTATAGACTTATGCTAAGTCTTATTTTGAAAAGAGAATCTTTATAGTGTAAAATCTAGACCAAATGCATCTAGCTAAAAGTTTTAATGTGTTTTGTCAATGCAATAAAATATTATATTGTTGGGCCATTGTGTCATATCAATACTTTTAAGCGTATTTTATAATCCTTGACATATATATTATAGACTAGTATATACATTATGTTTATTAAACATGGCATAAACATTAGCTTATAATATTTAGGCCATGGCCCACTTACATATAAATCTGAAAGCTTAGGCATAAACCCCTTAGCCTAAGGTTTATTTTTTTCTTAATAAATGAAGAAAGCCTTAGTCTAAGGGACTTAAGCCTAGGTTTCAATTGTAATAATGTGTTAACTTAATGTTCGGGCATCTCCATAGATTGACGGTGTGTGTTTTGTCACTAGGTTTTGATCCAATGATGTGAAGGTTCCCAAAGACTTTTCAATGAAACCTCAAGAGCCCATGAACTCAATGCATGGTGAAATCACATTCAAGGTATAGCTAATAGTATGATCTGATAGTTCATGCTTCATTGTTGGGAGATTATCTAATGATGTGAAGGCACTCATGAATTTTCTAAGGCCCACAAACTCACCATGTGACCAATTCTCATTCAAGAAAGGACTAGCATAAGATTCAAAGCATGGGGAAGGCATGTGAATGAACCAAGTGCCACTACCATAGATCTTGGAAAAAAAGAGCCAATCATAGGGAAGGGACCAAATTATAATCAATAGCTTGCACCAATATAAGATTTAAATCTAATGAAGTGAAATAAAATATGCATTTTTAAATTCCAACGGCTAGTGCTCAAAAGGCATTTATGAAAAATTCCATGAAAGACCTAAACCAATGCCACATAGGTGCCATGAAAGTAGAAAATGATAAAATCCAAGATATTTTGGGCTTAAAAATGTAAAGGTATAATGGCAAAGGTCTAAATCAAATCCAAGGCATGTATAAGCCTAAGCCTAGATATATTCTTCCATTAAAACTTACAAACCATAAACCTTGCATAAAAGTGACCCAAATAGACTCAATTGTATACAATTTGATCCAAGCATAACTTAATTATGTTTCTAAGAATGAGAAAGCTTTCACATAGATCATTTGTAATTCAGTGAGAAATTTTCAAGAATAGAGATATTGACAGCTCGTAGACAACAATTAAAGGAAGAGACTAAGCTCTATTTATCAATAAACAATGAAGGTCAAATCTTCAAAGACATTGAATTAGACCTTGCATCCCTAAATATCCTAAGCATTAAGAACTAGTCTAAATTTTTCTTCATGATTGAGGAAATGAAACCCATTAAAAAAGAAGAGCAAATAATTAATGTAATAAGCTAGAGACACTATGACCTAGTTACTATTTAGATGGTTGGCCTCCACTACACTATGGCAAAACTTGAGGTACTACACTATATAATATCTTTGCTTCCATCTTTATTGATTGTAGAATTGATAATGAATGGATCATCAGGGAAGGAAATTTTAAAGAAGTAGCATATATTTATCTTGTATCATTTGATAAATATTATATTCTCCCTCTTCCCCATGTGGATTTATCCAAGATCAAGGAGTGGACAAATATCCATAACTTGGACTCTATCCTTAGACCCTGGCTACACCAAGGCCCTCATATCTTCAAGGACTTTGAGGGAAAAATCCCAATAATATAATTTAGGGAGGGAATTATGGTTATAATTACCCTATTTAATTGAGCCTTTGGAGCCTCCTCAACCACCTATGTAACTAAAATATGGGTCTCCTTTGTCTATTTCATGGTGAAGCAAAAGCTTACCCCTCTAATTGGAGATTTTATCAATGTCTTCCTCACCAAGCAATTCATTGCTATAAAAATGAATACCTCTAAGTAGTTTTATATGATGTCATACCTACTAGATGTCCTTCTTGCCTCAATCAACTTCTTGGTTATTAGGAATTGGACCCAAGATGGAAATACCACTATTCCAAATTACATATCTTCAAGTACAATAAACACATGCAGTTCATTTGTGACTATGTTTATCTAGCCATAGTTTAGGCCATCACAAGTGTTTTTATGCCTAGGCTTCACCCCCTCATCAAGAATCATGTGGAGATGATAGGTGATATATGGTACTACCTTGACTAAATAGTCACCAAGATTGAGGGCATCATGTCCCAACCTTGCAGGTTACTAGTATATGTTTCTAGCAATCTACATGAACAATAAATTGCTTCCTAGTTCCTTCATGGCATTGATGGAACTTTTAAATAAAATAAGAAAGGACTTCTCCACCCCTTCCCTCTGATCATTGAAAGGACCATACTCTAGGAGTGGAAATAGTTTGAGACTATGGCCAGACACTAGGATTCATTTGGTTTTCAACTTGATGAGCTTAAGATGTGGGATCCTAAAGGTATAGTGGCCAACCACTTGAAGGATAAAAATCTCCCAAATATTAAATATGTACATCAACTCAGTGTCCATGACACCATATATATTAAGAATAATAATTATGAAGTATTGGCTAGGATCCAAGGCCACAACATCAAGTTGGAGCATAGGTTGACCAAGGATGACAAGCCCTTAGGAGAGACATGGAAAATGTATCCTTTGCAATATCACTTACTACTTGGTCCATCTAGGATAGTCCAAGAACAATCCCAAGTAGAAAAACCATAACCACAACCTCAAGAACAAATAGTACAAAATAAGATGAACAAGGTAGGGGCAATGAGAAAGTAGGAGAAGTGAGATTGGAAGAGAGACCTAGGGAGGGTCCCTCACCTTTAACACTTCCCCAAAGGTCACCTTCACCAAACTAATATATTGATATGATAGACTTAGATCCATAAGAAACATTTGAGGGTGACCTCAAGGAACTCAAAGAGGCCTATGACTCACATAGGCCAAAGATGGTTTCCAGGGGATGAAGCAGAGGATCTTAAATTTGGAAAGAGAAAAGGAAAACTTGTAGACATAGGAAATTCTATAAGTGCCTGAGGCAATGACCAAAATTCTTGATGAGTCATTTTATGACATGTTTAAATCACTCAAAATAATGAAGCTAAGATAGAGTGAATTAGAAGGGTAGTGTGCATTAGCCAAGGGCCTAGTCACCCAATGCCATGCCTCAGAGGATAAAAGTACCTAGCTTCTCAACATTCAAGTAAGGAAACATATCCCAAGTTTCAAAATGATAAATTTGGGACACTTGAGCATAATATGGGAATTATTATTGAAAAGGTTTAAAGTTTGAGTGCTTGGCACAATGATGTGGAAAGACTCCTGGAAGATGATAAGGAACTAATCACCAGAATTGAGAAAATTCTTAGGACTATGCTCATAGATCTTGCACATCCCACTATCTTTGGAATCATAAGTGATGATGAATTTAAACATAGGGATACTTTGGTAACCTAATAAATCAAAATAAAAAGCCAAGGCAAATCTAGGGTTGATAATAGAAAAATCTTAGACATGATATTCAATGTAGGGGAAGGGATAAATGAAGCTAGGACCATTAAAGAAGCCATGGATAGGAATGATAGGGAACTTGATGACTTGGTAGATCAAGAGGAGGAGTGTATCATGAATCCTATTATGGATCTAGAGTTAGTTGAAGAGTAACATGCTAAAGCCATAATTATCCTTCAGTAATGACAATCATAGACCCCATCAACAAATCAAGCAATATTCTATTTTGTATAATTTTGTAACATTTTGAAACAAAATATCCCATTGTAAATTCATATGATATTTTTTTAGTATACTTGCCTCTAGGTTAGTATGATTATGAAAAGCACGTGTATTTTAGAACTTGTAAGGAAAACTATCCTTATCTTTGTACACCTATATTTTGTAATTGACTAGTATGTTGCCTAATCTTTCTATAAAGGTATGTATTACCATTTGTGAGGGGAGAGATTTTTTAGTGACTTTTGTACACTTGAATCAATTAATATAATCAAATATTTATAAAAGGATTATCCATATTTGATATGTCAATTGCTAACATAGATTTTCTCTCAATTACTAGTAGAGGTCTTGAATTTGAATGATGTCTTTGAATTTTGAGTTATATTTTGTAATCATAGGGTTTATTATTTTTGAATATGTTAGATTAGTTGGAGGATCTTAGGTTTTTTTTCATTTCATTTTTCTCTATATTTAGATGTGCTAACACTATTTGATTATAGTAGTAAATCCTTAAAGTAAACCTGGTTCTTACTTGTGATTCTTTATATTATCCTTTGAAGTTTACCTGATAAATAGTGGGATTTGAGCTTAGGCTATGTTCCATTATATATTTATTGAATGCATACTCAGTTATATTTGATGCTTTTTCATAATGTTTGAGACTAAAGTTGGAAATCACTCATTGTTTTCTACCTTACCCTTCTCTTTGCTATTTTTTACATTGGATCACTTTAGTTTTAGCTTCATTATAAATATCCACTTAGATTAATTTATATCTTAAATCTAGGATATAATTCACTAAGCATTAACATAAACTCCCTACAATTCACAAAAAAATGATCAAGGTGGCTCCCAACCACTAAATCATATAAATATTATGGAATAGTTTATCTTGCTTTGTCACTATTTCACCATAGGCAACTAGATTGCCAAAACCTACAACTCATGCCCTAAATTTTTTAAATTAAAGTGTTCTTTAAACACTAAGCTCACATGTGGTTCATTTATAAGTATCAAAAGGAGAAGCTCCCACTAGCACTAGAATGAGGGCCTGAATTCTTTGAATCTTTGATGATCTTAGTCTATTTTATCTAAAGATCAATATGTCTATGTGTTTTTTTATCATTGACATTTGTTATTTATAATGCATATTTGTGCTTCTTTTGAAGTTATTTGGGCATTGATACTTGTTTCTAGTAAATTTAGCTTTAACTTTGAAAATGTATAGTATATGAAATTAGGATGGCTTGTTTTGATTAAAGGTGGGATATCTTTCATAGATCTGAGTTCCTTTAGGCTTAGACTTAAAAATATAAACCATATTTATGTATTTGAATGCATATTTAAGCTAATTCAATCAAGGATCAATGTCCTTTTTAGTTTTTCATACCACCTTTGTAAAATAAGCTCAATGTATAGTCTAACTCTCATTATTTATAAAAGTTAACTTGATACATCATATTGTAGGTAGGATATTTAAATTTCAAGCTAGAATTACCCAAGATTAGAATAAGATCACACTAAAATATTATGGAGCCTTTTCTCAAACTTGAGTTCTATAGAAAGGCCAGACATGACAAAGGTAGACACAAGAGATCTAGATCTTTACCAACTTTACCTCTTCAAAGTAATTATGCCTTCAATTTTTGTCTAAATATGTCTTGGTTAGGAGAGTCTTCCACTAATGTACTAGGTGTGGTACATGACCTCCCACACAACCCTGAAAATTTATTACCTATATTTAGTCCAACAGGTATAGTAACTACTGAATAACATATAAAAAAATTTAAAGCAGCCTTAAGGCTGCTAAATGATGTACATGAGGACGTAATTTTTAGGTTACTCCCCTTTACATTTAAATATTCTACTTATGAATGGTTTTTTAACTTACCTAATAATTACATCACAAGTTGGGATGATTTTAATAATGCATTCATAGATCAATTTGGTAAGATTGTTAGTCCTTGTGTTATGTACCATCAATCCACCACCATTAGAAGAGATGTAAGTGAGCCTATTATATCCTTCAATGTTATATTTCAAAAAAAAATTAGTAATACCATTAAGCCTTATAAGCATGATAATGTCTTTGCTCTAGATATTTTCAAATATGTAGTAGATCCCATGACCTCTATGTTTTTGAAAAGATCCATGTCAACCATAACTTCATTAGCTAGAGCCTATGCAAAAGTAGTAACCATCAATGATCAAATTCATCCCCAAGGTAAAATGGCATATTATGTGCCAAACATCAACCCACAAATTCCTATAAAGAACTTATTCCCAAATAATAACTATAATATCTTAGCATTAAACTAGCTCCCAAACCTAACTCAATTGCCATTGAGTTATGCATCTCTTAATCATAATTTAGGATTCTTAAATCATTCTACTAATGCCTTCAATCCAAATGATCTAAGGGATATGGTACCATTTGCTTGAAATAACTAGGTACATAATTCTGAAACTCTTAAAAATGAGAATGAATCCATCTTAAAAATGGTCCAAAAGTTGAGTATTGACTTTCTTTAGTTACAAAAACAAGTTGGAAATATTGTTGAAAGTTCAGGTAGGAAATTCTCATTTCAAATGTATAATAGGCCAAATAATATATTTTATAATGATATTTTTCATAATAATAGGAATAATGATCCATCTTTTGAAAAGAAGACCATGGACATTAACCTCATTGATATTACATTGCCTGATTATTATAGGGTACATTGCATAGCCAAGCATGGGGAAATTTATTGTATAGAATTTTGTAAATCCTTTGAGGCTTTCCAAGAGGATTTGGATACATTTTAAGTGGTCCATAACAAATAAGGTGGTGCAAGCACCTCTAGACCTAAGTCATCTGATCAAACCTTTATGGTGGACACATTTGATTTCCCCTTTTAAGAGGAAAATAAACTTGATGAGATCCCTTAGGAGATCCAAGCCTTTCAACAGTTCTTAAAAAATACCTATCCCTTAAGGAATAGATAACAAAGGAAGCCTTTGGATACCTCAACACCTCCAAATAATTTTGGAACTCCTCCAAACACTTCTTCAAGCAACAATCCTGAGCCACCTAAAGGGAATACTTCTAGACCCAGCCTTGAAATGCTTAATTCTTCTAAGACTAGTTATAACATAGTTGAGGAAATTAAAAAGATAAAGGATAATATCACTTTTAATGAACTCACATATATTATAGATCAAAGGTACCTTCTATTATAATCTTTGTCAAATAAGTCTAACTATCCACCACAAATTGATCATGCCAATGTGATTATGCACAAGGCCAAAGATGAGTCTCCTCATTTCTTGCTCACTTTCAAGATGTTTGGTAAAAACTTGCATAATTACTTATTAAATTCAAGAGAATATACCAATATCATGCCTATAGGTAAATGCAAAAAACTTAGCCTAACTCCCATTAATTCTGATAGGGTTGTTACCCAATTAGACAAATCTAGAGTTAGGGTAATTGGGGAGCTTTTAAATGTTAAATGCAACTAGCTTCTGAGCCTAGGGTATAGTAATTAATTTATATTCAATTTTTTGATATACTTGATGTTTATAGAGTCTTATTTATCATGGAATGGACCAAGGATTTGAATGGTTACATGTCTATAGATTGCTCACATCTATGGTTACCTTGGAAGGTAGTTCCTAATCAAATCAAGCTTAATCTACACCTAGGATGTTATTTCATGAAAGATAGGGGAGTTTGAATGTGATTTCTATCTCACAAGTGAAATTATTCAAGATAATGACCATTGTGACCAATCTATATCATATCTAACTATGATGACTCTTCAATTATGTGATTCTTCCACTTTACTAAGTATTACTTGCATTATTTCCCACATGTCCTCTTTATGACATTATAGTCCAATATGGGCACTATTTCATCTCTTCCATTTCTTGGCATCTATGTTTCCATTCAAGAATATATGATCATGTTCCCTTCCCCTCATCATCATATGGGAATTCATAGTTATTACATATCAACCACATTGAATATGGATGCAATGATGATATCTTATAACAAATATATCTCCCATACATTCACTAAGAATTAGTGTAATAATTTACAGAGGATCAACATAATAGACTCAAACTTAGGGGTTTTCACCCTAGATAATGATAAGGTATGTGATCCCAAGGGTGCCCATATTGTTCCTAGACTATGGAAGTTCTATTTTGATAGTGTTAGGTGTAATGTTGGATTAGGTGTTGGTAATGTTTTAACTGACCCTACTACTATAAAGTACCATGTTTCTTATAGGTTCCAATTCCCTTGTACTAAAAACCTTGTTGAGCATGAAGCCCTTATCCTAATATTACAATTTTATATAAATAACAAGGTCAAATAACTACTAGTTTATGGGGATTCAGAGCTAGTGGTCAACTAGGTAAAAAGCAAATACCAGTGTAAGATATCATACCTAAAAAGGTATGAGTTCAGAGTTTGGGACTTGATTGAATCCTTTTATGCCCTTGGCATCATTTCCATCCCAAGAGGAGAAAACCAAGCAACTAATGAGTTGGCATCTACTATAGCCAACCTCATGCCCAACCAAGATTCCCCTAATTTCAGCATTGAGCTGATCCCTTGTCCTTCAATGCCTGATGACATTAACCATTTCCAAGTTTTTAATGATGATCAATAGATATTAGATTTTATGACCAATTTTGGAGATTTTGATGCTCATATCATTGATGAGATTGATGAAAGTACATCTAAGAAGGACAAATTTTATGGTAAAGTCATTCAGTTGAATAACAACAAGATCCCCAAGGGGATGATTGCTTTAGAAAGATTATTTGATCAATAAATCTTGGATGAGGTTTCTATGGTTCCTAAGGTAAGTGAGAAAGATTATAATTTTTTTTATCTTGGCCTCAAAAATCAACCCCAGCTAGTAAATGTTAGAAAATCCTACATAAACATTGAAAATAAGAAGGCTAAAGAGCTCCTTACCCAATACAGGGATGTCATAGCTTAGTCATATGATGACTTAAATATCTTTGATCCAAGTGTCATTACCCATACTATACCCCTTAAATAGAGTTGTAAACCATTCAGGAAAAAATAGAGGCCTATAAACCATGTCTTATAACCCATGATCTTTAAGGAGGTTAAAATACTATTAGATGCTAAGATAATCTTCCCCATTAGGCATTCCACTTGGGTGGCTAATTTGGTACTACTCAAGAAGAAGAATTGTGAGATTAGACTTTATATTGACTTTAAAAAATTGAACAAAGCATCAAAAAAGGATAACTATCCCCTTCCTTCCCTAGACCAAGTAGTTATTTTAGGTTCAGTTATGATGTCTTTTTTAGATGGATTTTTAGGTTGCAACCAAGTGTTGGTTGATAGAGATGATATGATGAAGATAGAATTCACCATAAAGTGGGGAACCTTTGATTACAAGAGGATACCCTTAGAACTAATCAATTTAAGAGCTATCTTCCAAAGAGCTATGTACCATGCCTTCTAAGGCCTAATAGGTAAATGCATCATCATTTATATGGATGATCTAACATTTTTTATAAAAATAAGGAAGATCACTTCATGCATTTACAGTAAGTTTTTGAAAGATGTAGAAGGTATGGCATTTCCTTGAACCCTAAGAAGAGTATATTTTGTGTGACTAAGGGTAAATTATTGGGTCATGTTATTATCAAATATGGTATCTCTATAGATCCTAAAAGAGTGGAGACCATATCTAGAATAGAACCTCCAAATAGTAAGAAAGAGCTAAAGTCATTCTTTGGTAAGATAAATTTTGTAAGAAAGTTTATGTTTGGTTTTGCATAAATTGGTAAGACATTGAATGACATGTTGAAGAAAGATGCCAAGGTCACATGGAATGAATATTCTATAAAGGAATTCAATTATATCAAGGAGTCCATTAGCTAGGCTCCATTCCTTATAAGTCCTAACTTCTCAAGGGACTTCTACCTCTATTCCTTTACATCTGACCACACTATAGATGTAGTATTGACTCAAAGAATTGAAGGGTGTGACCACCCAATATATTTTATGAGAAATAATTTTAAAATACTGAGTTAAATTATTCATTGATTGATAAGCAATCATATGCATTAGTTAATGTAGTTAATAAATTCAAGCATTACATCTTTATAAATAAGGTACATGTTATCTTCCCTGACCCTACCACCAAACTTATGTTAATTCAGAATGAATTAGGAGAATGTAGAGGTAAATGGATGTTAGTTTTATAGGAATATGACTTGGAAATGAAAACATCAAAATTGATAAGATGCCAAGGTCTGATCCAAATGATTTCTAATACTAACCCTAGGCTAATTATTATGAAAGTGGATCAACAAAACTTTCAAGCTAGTGAGTGGTATGATTTAATCATACATTTTATAATAAATGGTACTTATCCTATAGGTCTATCTAGGGAGTAAAAGAGGGCCCTAATATTGAAGGCAACCCACTACTTAATCAAGGATGGGGTCTTGTATAATATAAATTTCAAAGGAATTTATTTGAGATGTGTCTTAAAAGAAGAAGCCACCTAAATCTTGAGCACCTTTCATGAAAATATGGGTGGTGGACATCCATCTTGGAAGACCATAGCTCAAAAAATTCTCAAGGCTAGATATTATTGGCCAACTATCTTTAAATATGCTCACAAACATGTGAAGGAATGTCACTCATGTTATATTTTTAGCACCAAGGAGCCAAAGGAAGCAATGCCACTATAACCAGTCATGATTGACAAACCCTTTGCTCAATCAGGGTTAGACATTATTAGGTTAATCAACCCCAATTCATATAAAAGTCACAAGTATGTCTTTACTACCATAGACTATTATATAAGGTGGACTAAAGATATAACCACTAAATAATCCAAGACTAAAGAGGTGATCAACTTCCTAGAAAAAAACATTTGTACTAGTTTTGGAACTCTAGTCTCTCCAGTATGTGATAATGGGTTTACATTCATATCTATAGAGATGACTGAAAGGGCTTATGATAATGGCATCACTCTCAATTTTGTATCAAACCATTATCCCCAAGGGAATGGAGTCTCTGAATCTATAAATAAGAACTTAATGAAGGCAATCAAGAAGTTTGTTGTAGATAAACTTAGGAATTGGCATAAGCTACTTAAATTTTCACTCTGGGTTGATAGGATAAGAATAAAGAAAGCCTTAAAATCCTCACCATTTATATTAGTGTATGGATAGGAACCTATCTTTCCTATCACTCTTAAGTTGCCCACATATAGATTTATGCAATAATACATGGAAGAGAGCCAAGAACTTACTAATTCAAGATTGTTGGACATAATTCAAATGGAAGATGCAAGGGAGAAAGCCTTTTTTTATTTTAGCAGGCATCAAACCATAGTCAAGAGATTGTTTGATAAAAGGTCCAAGATCAAGGTGTTTAGATAGGGAGACTTGGTTCTCCTTTGGGACAAAACATCTAAGCCTAAGGGTAAACATGGTAAATTCACACCCTTGTGGATTGGTCCATACCAAATTATAGAAACATTAGAGAATAACACCTTAAAGATCAAATATCTAAAAAGAGTAGAGTTTAAATTTCCTAATAATAAGAAATACCTCAAGCACTACTTCTTTATTGATCCTATGAAGGTCTTCATGGAGTAAACTGTAAGATGGTTAAATTTAGAGTAGGTAGGCTAGCTAGTTTCCTTTCAATTTTTTCCTTCATGTCCCTTGTTTGTGCATAGGTGTGTATATATTTATTTGTTTTTTTTCTTTCCTACTTTCTATCATGTGTTTCTTTCTTGTTGCTTTGTTCCTTGATTCTAATAAGTCCTCTTAGATAATCCTAATATTAAATTTATGAAGTTGACTTTAAATTTCCCAAATTTTAAAAATGTAGGTGTGAACCCCATGCATATGATGACCATGGCCTTGAAATGTAAAGCACAATGTTATAAGTTGTAGAAACTAGTAAAGGCCAATGAAATAAGTCAACTATTGCAAGGGAACTTGAGCATTATTCTAGCCTCAACTTAGTTTTAAGAATACTTGCACTTGTAGAGTGAAAATTCAAACTATCATGGTATAGTCATGCTAGTACTTAATCAACATCCTTGCCTGGGATAAAGGTTGCAGCCATATATTATTTTCCAAAGACCAAACATTTGACCAAATCCTAAAACTTGGCTATTCTAGTTCCTAACCTTGTTAAAAGCATAAAAGCCTCAATAAAATACAAAAAATAAGAACTCAATAAAAAATCAAAAGCTTTATAAGCATAGGTGATTTTGATAATCTCCATCAAAGCTATGGATGCCTAGCTGGTAATGGAGCAAGGCCTTGAGTGGAGCCAAAGGCATCTCTATCGAGGCTATAGATGCCTAGCTGGTAGTAGAGCAATACCCAAGCCTTTACTAAGATAAAATCATGATTATTAATGACCATCTTAACATGCTATAACTCAGTGTTAGTGACTATGGACATGACACTTAGAAGTTGTTTCTTGAAACCCATGGCAAATAGTAAGTGGAATCAAAGCACACACACAATATGGCTATGTTTTGGTGTTTGGCCCTAACTCTACAAATATAAGGTTTGTTTTAACCATAATTTGATTTGGATGATGATATTGATCAAATGAATAGATGACCTAATTATTTTTCTAAACTAGACTCTCTAAGTTCTAACATATTGATATGTTTCCCCCTTGAGTCACCATTTTTTGGGACCAACATACCCCCATTTTTGAAAATTGAGACCTTGGAGAAACCCTAAAGTTTGAACATGAAAATTTAGTATGATAGGATCATTTATAGAATTTGAAGATCATCCACTCTATTAAAATCAGGCTTACTTAGTTTTGTTTTGACTTTAATTTGGACTAACATCACTAATAATTGGTCTTTATTTATCTAGTTTTAGGTTACATGATGTTTGTCCCTAATAATTTCATGTTTCAAAACCCTAACCAAAGCCCTCAGTTTAAATTTGAACATTGGTAGGAACCAAACTAGTGGGAGTCTTTTGAAATTTCATTTTGGACCTAAGCATAAACTTCATGTTCTAAGTTCAATCATGTTTATTAACATAACTATAACTTATCTACATTTCTTGGTCCCATTTATTAATTTTCCATTTAAAGGTTCTTTATATACCTAACCTTTGTTCTATAGGGTCCTTGTAATATATCCTAACTTAGCCTAATATTTTAACCATAAGGCCCTTATGTATTTATTAATACAAGTGATACCTTAGTCTTAACATCTTATCCTAAGTCCTGACCCCTTGAGTTTAATCTTATGTTAGCTTGATCCTTTAATTTATAACTTAGCCTAAGGTTTTAATCCTAAATCCACAACATATTTATTAATATGAGAAAGACCTTAGTTTTAACACCTTAATCCTAAGTCTTTTATATCCCAATAGTCCTGATTTAACTCCCTTGATTCTTAAAGGATCCAATAGCCTCCACTTTAGCATGGCCTTCGATCCAATGGAGTGATAAAAGCTCAAACTTTGGCTTAAATAGCATGCATCTCAAATGATCTAATGGTTCATTCTTCTCATGGCCCTTTGATCAGATGACATGAAGAAGACTGACAAGATCCCATGTATAGTCCATTAGACTGATCACATTTAAGCCTTCAAATCATGATCAATGCTTCTCACTTGCTTACAAAGACTTGATCATGTAGTATGAGGTATAGTTGAAAATTCAAAAAACTACAGAAGGCCCAAAGGATTGACACATAGTACCCTTGCATTCAATGACCAAAAACAAATCAGTCCCACTCGACAAAGTGATGAACCACATATAAACTCCTAGAACATGATCTTACAACTGATGATTTATCACTGATTAAGATCTAATGGAGAGAATTAATTCCAAGATCCTGGGAAGCCTCATGGATGTGACAAGTGGCATTCTCACATTAGATCATAATAATTTTATGAGCTTAAAATTGGCATTCACATGACCATCATTTAACATCTATGAGTATGTATTTGACATCTGCACAACCATCAAATTTAAGCCCATCAAATAAAAAACTTTATTAGCCTAAAATTAATGTTTTTCATGAACATCATTTGGTGTTTTCAAGGACATATTTGACATCTGAGAGACTATTAATTTAATTTAATGAATTTTTATGCTCAAGGTCAAAATATAATCCAAAATCTTGTTGGAAGGCTCAAAAATGGCTTTACAGGCCAAGGGAAGTGTTTACAAAATGTTCAAACACTAGAGGTCTTCAAATTATAAAATGTGGAAATGGTCTTATAATCTAAGAATGCAAAATAAACATAGTCTAAGTCTATACTTTAAGGTCGCCATGACATTTTATTCAAATGTCGTGAACCTTAAATTATAGACTTATACTAAGTCTTATTTTAAAAAGAGAGTCTTTATAGCATAAAATGTATACCAAATGCATCTAGTTAAAGGTTTTAATGTGTTTTGTCAATATAATAAAATCCTATGTGTTATTGGACCATTGTGTCATGTTGATATTTTTTAGCATATTTTATAATCCCTAGCGTAAATATTATAGACCAATGTGTACATTTTTTTTATTAAACACAACATAAACATTGGCCTACAATATTTAGGTCATGGCCCCCTTGCATATAAATCTAAAATCTTAGGCATAACCCCCTTAGCCTAAGGTTTATTTTGTGCTTAATAAACAATGCAAACCTTAGCCTAAGGGACTTGATCCTAGGTCAGGGTCATAATAATGTGCTAATTTAATATTCTATCATCTTTTGTAGATCGACAACACATGCTTTGTCACTAGATTTTGATCCAATGATGTGAAGGTGCCAAAAAAAAATTTAATGAGACCTTGAGAGCCCACAAACTCGATGCATGGTGAAAGCACATTTAAGGTATAACTGATAAGATGATATGATGATTGATGCTTCATCACTAGGAGATGATCTAATGGCACAAAGGCACTCATGACTTTTCAAAGGCCCGTGAACTTAATACATGGTTAATGTTCATTCAATAAAGGACTGACATAGGAATCGAAGCACAGGGAAAGAATGCAAAGGCACTAAGTGTCACTACCATAGGGCTTGGAAAAAAAATAGCCAATCATAGGGAAGGGCCCAAATTATAATCAATTTCTCATGTTAATCCTAGATTTTTATCTAATAAAGTGAAATAAAGGAGGTATTTTTAAATGCTAATAGCTAGTTCTCAAAAGGCATTTATGAAAAATACAATAAAATGCCTAAACCAATGCCATATAGGCACTACATAAATATAAAATGAAAAAATCCAAGATCTTGTGGGCTTGAAAATGCAAGGTTATAAAGGAAAAGGTCCAAATCAAATCCAAGGCATGTATAAGCCTAAACTTGGATATATTCTACCATTAAAACTCACAAACCCTAAACCTTGCATAAAAGTGACCCAAATGGACTTAATTGTTTACAATTTGATCCAAGTATAACTTAATTATGTTTCTAAGCATGAGAAAGATTTCATAGATATCATTTGAAATTTGGCATGATAAATTTTCAAGAATAGAGATAATGGTAGCTTATAGACAATAATTAAAGGAAGAGAACAAGCTGTACTTATCAATAGACAATGAAGGTCAACTCTTCAAAGACATTGAATTAAACCTTATAGCCCTAAATACCCTAGGCATTAAGAACTAGTCTGAACTTTTATTCATGATTGAAGAATTGAAACCCATCACAAAATAATAACAAATAATTATCATAGTAAACCAAAGACACTATGACCTTGTTGTTATTCATATGGTCGACCTGCACTACACTATTGTAAAACTTGAGCTACTACACTATATAGATATCCTTTCTCCCATATTTATTGACTATATAATTGATAATGAATTGATCATCAAGGAGGGAAACTCTAAGGATGTAGCATATATTTATCTTGTTGCATTTGAGAAATATTATAAGCTCCCTCTTCCCCATGTGGATTTATCCAAGATCAAGGAGTGGAAAAACAACCATGACCTAGACTCTATCCTTAGACCTTAGTTGCACCAAGGCCCTCATATCTTTAATGAATTTGAGGAAAAAATCTTAATAATTCAATTTAAGGAGGGAATTAGGGTTATAATGACCCTATTGAATTGAGCCTTTGGAACCCCCTCAACTACATATGTCAATAAAATTTGGGTCTCCTTTCTCCATTTCATGGTGGAGCAAAAACATACCCCTCTAATTGGATATTTAATCATTGTCTTCCTCACCAAGAAATTCACTACCATAAAAAGTAAGACCTCCAAGTAGTTTTATATGATATCATACCTACTAGACACCCTACTTGCCTCAATCAACTTCTTGAGTATCAAGAATTGGTCCCCAGATGGCAAAACCACCATTTTACACCACTATTTTAAATTACATATCTTCAAGTACAAAAATCACATGTAGTTCATTTGTGACTACATTTATCTAGCCATAGTTGAGGCCATTATAAGTTTTTATATGCCTAGGGTCCACCCCCTCATCAAGAATCATGTGGAGATGATATGTGATATATGGTACTACCCTAACTACACAGTCATCAAGATTGAGGGCATCAAGTCCCATACTTGCAGGTTACTAGTATATGTTCTTAGCAAGCTAGCTAAATAAGAAATTACTTACTAGTTATTTCATGGCATTGATGGCACTTGTAAATAAAATAAAAAAGGACTTCTCCACCCCTTCCCTTTGATTAGTATAAGGACCATACTCTAAGACTAGAAATAGGATGAGACTATGGCCAGACACTGAGATTCATTTGGTTCTCAACTTGATGAACTTAAGGTATGAGATCTTAAAGGTAAAGTGGCCAGCCACTTGAAGGACAAGAATCTCCCAAAGCCTGAATATGTACATAAACTTGGTGTCTATGACACTATATATATTAAGGCTAATAATTATGAAGAAGCATTCACCAAGATCTAAGGCCACAACATCAAGCTGGAGCATAGGCTGACCAAGGATGATAAGCCCTCAAGAGAGACATGATAAATGCATCTTGTTTAGTATCACTTACTACCTGGTCCATCTAGGATGGCCCAAGAAAAATCCCAAGTATAACAACCATAACCATAGCCTTAGGAATAAGTTATGCAAAAATAGGATGAACAAGGCAAGGGAAAGGAGAATGTAGGAGAAGTGAGATTGGAAGAGAGACCTAGGGAGGGCCCCTCACATTCAACACTTCCCAAAAGGTCACCTTCTCTAATCCAATATATTGATATGATAGCCTTAGATCCATAAGAAACACTTGAGGGTGACCTCAAGTAACTTGTAGAGGTTTATGACTCACACATGCCAAAGCTGGAGTTTAGGGGATGAAGCAGAGGATCTTAAATTTAGAAAGAGAAAAGGAAAACTTGTAAACATAAGAAATTATTTCAATTGTTGAAGCAATGACCAAAATGCTTGATGAGTCATTTTATGACATGTCTGAATCAGTCAAAATAATGAAGCTAAGATAGAGTGCATTAGAAGGGTAGTGTGCATTGGCCAAGGGCCTAGTCACCCAATAGCAATCCTCAAAGGATAAAATTGCCTAGTTTATCAACATTTGAGTAAGGAAATAGATCCTAGGTTTCAAAATTATTAGTTTGGGACACTTGAACACAACTATAGGAATTGTGATTGAAAAGATTTAAAGTTTGAATGTTTGGCACATGGTGTAGAAATATTCCTAGAAGATGATAAGGAGCTCATTTCTAGAATTGAGAAACTTCTTGGGATTATGCTCATAGATCTTTCATAGCCCACTGTCCTTGGAATAATAAGTGATGAGTAATTTAAACGTAGGGATACTTTGGTAACCCAAAAAATTAAAGGAAAAATCCAAGGAAAATCTAGGGTTGATAACATCAAAATCTTGGACATGATATTCAATATAGGGGAAAGTATAAATGAAGCTAGGAGCATTAAATAAGCCATGGATAGGAATGATAGGGAACTTGATGACTTGGTATATCAAGAGGAGTGTATCATGAAGGTTGTTATGGATCTAGAGTTAGTTGAAGAGAAACATGCTAAAGCCATGAGCATCCTCAAACAATGACAATCAGAGGCCTTACCAACAAATTAAGAAATATTCTATTTTGTAGAATTTTGTAACATTTTAAAATAAAATATTCCATTATAAAGGTATATGCTAGTTTTTTAGCATACTTTCCTCTAGGTCAATATGATTTTGAAAAGCACGTGTATTTTAGAACTTATAAGGATAGTTGTCCTTATCTTTGTACACATGTATTTTATAATTGATCAATATGTTACCTGATCTTTCTATAACAGAATGTATTACCATTTGTAAGGGGAGAGATTTTTAATCAACTTTTGTACACTTGAAGAAATTAATATAATCAAGGATTTTTGCAAGGATTTTTCATATTTGATATTTCAATTGCTAATATAGATTTTCTCTCAATTTCTAGTAGAGGTCTTAAATTTGAATGGTGTCTTTGAATTCTAAGTTACATTTTCTAATCACAGGGTTTTTGATTTGTGTGTATGCTTGATTAGTTGAAGGATCTTAGATTTTGTTTCATTTAATTTTCCTCTATATTCAGATGTGATAATGCTATTTAATTATAGTATTAAATCCTTAAAGTAGACCTAGTTCTTACTTGTGATTCTTTACATTATCCTTTTAATTTTGCCTAATATATAGTGGGATTTGAGCTTAGGCTATGTTGCATTATATATTGGCTAAATTCATACTCAGTTATAATTGATGCTTTGTCATAATGTTTGATACTAAATTTAGCAATCACTTATTTCTTTTTTGCCTTACACTTCTCTTTGCTCTTTTTTTAAACTGGATCACCTTAGTTTTAGCTTCATTATAAATATCCACTTAGATTAATTTTTAGCTTAAATATTGGATATAATTCACTATGTATTAACATATATTCTCTATAATTCATAAAAAATAGACCAAGGTAGATTCAAAACACTAAATCATATAAATATTGTGGAATAGTTTATCTTGATCTACTGTTATTTCACCACAGGCAACTAGATTGCCAAATCCTATAACTCATTGCCTAAATTTTCTAAATTCTAAAATGAAAAGTGTTCTTTAAATGCTAAGAGCACCTATGGTTCATTTAGAGGTATTAACATGTCCTTTTTTTGATATCATCATCTTCATCATTCTATATTATTATGTTTTTCATTAACTTCATGACTGTCGATTTTGATAAGGTGTTCAGTCATGTAATGATCTTATGTATTCTCAGTAATTTTTATTATTGACATCTTATTACCTTGTTTGTTTATCTTGATGTTGTTTGACTTAATATTTAAAACAATTATGTTATGGTTGTAGGTAATTATGGGCATGTCCTATTTTTTATGTGTTTTAGGATTATATATTAAGGATTGAGCATCGATTGAAAACTTGTCTTGTTTGTTCATTTAACATGTTTATGATAGCCAAGTTTGGCTTGGGCATATGTTTAGGTTGTTGGATGTTTGATCAATTTTTGGGACATTATTAATTAGTTGGTGCATTTTTTTATGCCATATTACTTTAGAGTCATGGCATTGGCTCAAGTTACCATGCAAAGGGGTCGAGATGTTTCTTTAGGTTTTCAATTTTTATTTCATTCATTCGGACTTAGTCTTTTATAAGAGCTCTATGCCTTAGGGAGACTACCAAAAAATTTAGGATGGTAGCAAATGGGAATGTAATATAGTTTTTGCATGACATTTTTTAGGGGCTTAAACTATAGTTTGAATCATTAATCTTGATATCCATTTGTGATTTGAGTAGAGTTAACTAGATTTTATTTTGGCATATATTGTTTAATTAGTTTTGTTTAATGTGTGGGGATTTTTGGTGTTGGTTTTGCATAAAACTTTGGGAGATTGAAAGAGGAGAAAATTTATTTTGTGGTTAACTTCCAAAATCAAAGTAGTGTTTTTAAATTATGTGTTTACTTTTTAAAGTGAGTTTGTAAAGGCAAAATAAGTTATGGTTTTATCCATAAACACTGGCAATGTTTTTGCCTACATTATGGTGTTTTTGGGTAAAACCCTAAATAGGGTTGAAGCTTTTGGTTTTCTATTTGATGCATGGTGGCCATAGATGGCTTGGTCATGGCTTTTTATGAATACATATGGTTTATTATTTTTTTATATAATTCTGTGTGGTTGTATACTCACTATGTATATGTTTTTACTTGGTCATTGGGTTTTATACCATTATGAAGTTTTTTTTACTAGAATAGCCTATGGTTTTATTTAGTGACTATGTGTTTATTATATTTGGTTTTATGAATAGAAACTATGGTTATAATTTTTGTTTTTTGAATCCATTATTTGAACAGTTAGGTTGGGTTTTTTTTACTATGTTGGGTATTTGATTTGGTTTTATATTTCAAAAACTCTAACTTGGGTGTAGTTGGGTTTATAAAATATTAATAGAATTTAGCCTATTGGTTATTTCAGATCATGGCCATACATTTTCATAATGATATAATGAGTCTCCATGAGGTTTTGAAATGATTTACAGGGTTTTGTGGAAAAATAATATTTTATTTTTTTATTCTATCTGTGTGATATGTTTGATATTTTTTATATTATTAGGTCATTATTGGGTTGAGTTAGATTTGTATAAATCATGTTGGAATTAGTGGCATAATTTGGTAACTATGTTAGAGATTATTTCAATTTATTATTAAGTTGACTTATGTTTGAAAATATTGATCAGTTGATTTTTTTATTTGTTATGATTGTGTTAATCATTATAGTTAATATTTAAGTTTTTAATATATTTGGTAAATTTTATTTGAATTAAAAAAATGTGACCTATAGCTTTACGTAAGTTTTTAATTTATTATTTTTTAATTGGATGGAACTATTATCTTCTTTTTACAATTTTAATTTTAATTCATTAATATATATTAAGTTAGTACAGAAGACAACTATTAATAAATTGTGGCATAAGGATTTACGAGCCATATTATATTCTTGAATAGAATATGGTTCATAAATTGAGAAGCTTGAAAAGTGATTTATAGTTGTAATCAGGTACCAAGTTAATGGATCTTTATGGGTTGATTTACGTGGTTCATTTTTTATTTGTTGATCATTTGTTTGAATGTTGTCAAGATCAATTCTTTTTGTTTTCTTTTCTCCATTGTTTATTTGTTGTCCTAATCCATATCTAATAGATGGTTAGGGTGGTATAGGGCCACTTATGGTTAGATTCATTGGTACTGACAAGGTAGTGTTAGCTTCATTGATTTATGTACAATTATTTGATTCATTTCTTCTTACTTCAAGTTGTGATGTCTAGATGTTGATTAATTAAAATTATTATGTAATTATTTCTTATTGTAATTCATATTATTCACTGTATTTGTGCTTGATACAAAGATATGTATGATATCATTTAATTTTAGATCATGATATGATAGTAGTTGATCATTTAATTATCTGAGTAAGCTTGTATTACTATTTAAATATGAATTACATTAGTTCATTAATATCTTTGATAGAAAAACATAAATATGTGGTCTTTATCATGTACTAGTAGTTAGACACTTATTTGAAATAAGTAGTTTGATAGATTTGATTATAAAGCTATAGAATTTTAAGTTTATATATGATATTGGTTCTCTGTTGACTCATGATTTTAAAATGTATTCATGTCTTTGGTTCTACTTGTACATTATTGGTATTACAATTTTTAATTACTTGGTTGTTGAAGATGCATATAATTGTCTTAAAATTTTGTTATAAAATTTAATATAAGTATGACATGATTCTTTTATTACATTGAGAATAGGGGAATTTAAATGTAATGTTAGTATAGCAATTTACTTTGAATGATTCCATTATAATTAATCTTAAGCTTATAAAAAGATAAGTGGCATTATCATTTGAACAAGTTCACTTGTGTTAAGCATTGTAATACAATAAATAAGGTAGTTGAAAGTTATGTTTTGAAAGGATTTTCAAATCACTATATAGTATATCAACCTCTGTGAGAGATGGAATAACTAATTAAATTTGTTGAAACTTCATCAAATATTTTAGACTATAACTATTTGGTTTAGTAAAATGAAATCCTTGTATTATAATTGGTGAATTTAATGGAATATATTCAACATAACACTAATGTGTGAGTTATAATAACTTGATAGAATATATGATAATGATTAAGATGGGAAAATTACTTAAGTACTTAAAAATTTATACATCTTATAAAGAAATTCTTTTAGAATACAATCATTTCCCTTTGAAATTATTAATCACTATTCAGTGCAATGGACTATTATGGGCAGCTCCTAAATAATTCATTGAAATTAAATTACAATGATATTATGTGAACCTTATGCATATGTTGAAGGTAATTTGTAAATAAAATAATTCATGGTAGGTTTTAAAAAGGGTATGGCTATTCCTAGATAAAGCAAATTGTGATTGAGCATCAAATGCTCCATGTTTGGAATAGGTTATTTGAATACTTTTAATAAGTTGTTTCATATCCTTTAATGGTAAAAAAAGTCAATGAAATTATATTTTTATCATAATAATATACTTTTTAATTTAAGGACAAGTAATCTCTAGTATTAAAGTAATCATTTAAATAATGCTTAGTCTAAGATCATAGATCTAAGAAAAGGGTAAACCTTTAAGAAAAAGATTGAAACAAAGACTTAATATAAGTACATTTAGTCCATGAGACTATTAATATGTATCAAGTATGTTGAAATATTGTGGCACTCATGTCTATAATAATGGGAAATGTAAATCTAACATAAGTCAGTATAAAATCATTAGGCATGCTTTGTCATTAACTTGTACCCTGCTTGTATAATGGTAAGATGTTCCTAATCAAAACTTAAGCATGGTGGTTGAAACATTCATTTGAATATTTCACACTTCATGAAGCAATTCATGTCTAACCTCGTGAATCAATTTTCCTATGAAATGAAAAGGTGTTTAAATTTTTTTCATTGCTTTTGGAAATAACACTTTTCCTTTGATCTTTTTCTATTGCTTGTGATTTGTTAAATCTTAAGCATGCTTAGTTTATGATTCTTATATTTAATTTGATCTTAATTTACTATTGTTTGTTGAACTTTTTTGAATTACCCATGAGGTATTGGTTATTTTATAGCCTGCGTTGGTACATGGGTAAGGGCATAAGTTAATAACGACTCCATTGGGAAGGCCATAACATAATATGTGGATAGAAGTGAGTGGATAAGACCACACTATCCAATCTTAACTAAACACTAAGTGGTTAAAATAATTTCTAATGAAGTTGTTGATGGGTTATGTACATGGTCTAGTTCTTGTGTTAATTGTAACAAATTTATGGATCTCATTCGTGTTTCCAACTCTGGGTGAAATTTTGTTTTGTTATTGTTGTTTATATTATATTAAAAATTAATAAAAAATATAGTTATGATATCTATGTTTTTTTATGTTTCTATACATGTGTGTGTGTGTGTGTGTGTGTGTGTGTGTGTGTGTGTGTGTGTGTGTGTGTGTGTGTGTGTGTGTGTGTGTGTGTGTGTGTGTGTGTGTGTGTGTGTGTGTGTGTGTGTGTGTGTTGGTATATAATATATATACCAAGTTTAAAATCTATATATAGATATTAAATTTGGTATATATATTATATACCAAATCTAATATATATACATAAATATTAAACTTGGTCTTTATATGTAGAGATCAAGTTTAATATATATAATATATTAAACTTGATCTTTAAATATATGTATATATATATAATTTGATCTTTATATATAGATATTAAACTTAGTCTTTATTTAATAAATATGAATTTTAATATCCATATGTAAATATTAAACATGATCTTAAAAAATCAAGTATGTGTGTGTGTGAGATCAAATTTAATATCTATATATAAATATTAAACATGGTCTTAAATATGAAGTTTAATATATGTATAAAGATGAAATTATATATATATATATATATATATATATATAGAGAGAGAGAGAGAGAGACTAAGTTCAATATATAATATACTATATAAAGGCCAAGTTATATATATATATATATATATATATATATATATATATATATATATATATATATATATATATATATATATAACTTGGCCTTTATATAGTATATTATATATTGAACTTAGTCTCTATATAGATATATTAAACCTGGTCTTTAAGACCAAATTACACACACATAAAACTTAACTTATATATATATATATATATATATATATATATATATATATATATATATATATATATATTGATATTAAAATTGACCCATACATACATACGGATCAATTTTAATATCTATATATAATTTTAATATCTATATATAAATATTAAACTTGATCTTTATATATCAAGTTTAATATCTATATATAGATATTAAACTTGATATATATAAAGACCAAGTTTAATATTTATATATAGATATTATCAAGTTAAAGATCAAATTTAATATTTATATATAGCTACTAAACTTGGTATTTATGTATATATAAATACCAAGTTTAATATTTATATATATAAATTACCAATTTATTATTATTATTATTATTATATATATATATATATATATATATATATATATATATATATAACTTGGTTTTTATATTTATAGATTAAATATAAATATTAAACTTAATGTAGAGTGAGATTACAAAGCAAGTCATTCCATGCGTTAGTAGAGAAAAACTCAAAATAAGTATAAAGGACACAATGTACTATGCCTACTCCCTCAAGGGGTGTTGTTAAGGAAATCTAAGAGCTATTTAATAAAGGCATATACCATTAAACCTTATAAAGAGTATTCCTCCTTCTAAGATTGTTAAATAAGCATGATTTTCCCTAGATTTTGTGCTCCAATTATCTATAAATGAAGAGTAGCATGCTCTTCCATCATTTCTTAGTGCACCAATAGATTAGGCTCATGAAATTGATCAATCTATGCAAATAGGTGAAGCTTGTCTATTACAATTTCTGCATAATAAGTTTACATGAATAAAGATTAAAAATGGTGGTTTTGGCTCACTTATTTATATATTTTTGAAAATGATTAGAATCAATCATGACCATCCATCTTGAGATCAAGATGTGTGTCCATGAATCAATTTAATTTTGGAGGAATAATCCATTAATATTTGGAACAATGAGGCATTAATGAGGTATGAAAAGGCTTAATACTAATATTTTTTTCATTAATGGCTTATGGATGCCACCCCACTGATGATGTCATAAGATGATGCATATTTGAAGAATGAATTTACAATTAATAGATTTTCAATAACTTCTATGGTTTTTTCACTTAAGCTCTTGATTTGGTTTAATTTGCTTAAGTGGACTTAATTAATATTCTATAATTCTTTGAAAATTGATTGTTTATTTAATCAAAGTAATCAAAATGTCAATTTACTAAGTTTTAATCTGACTGGATCATAATTAGAAGGTGTCAGTTATAGAACATCCATTTAGAGAATTGTGGATGTGAAATAACACATGACATGTGTTGTCAAATTATAAGAATTCAGTCATCCAGAGCATCATTTTACATGGTCATAATTTGAATTTAATTGATTTAAGAAAAGATAATAATCACATAAAATTTGTTACCCCATTCAAGGATACATTAGCCTAAATTGGCACTTGTATGTGACAATTTTTAACCATTTAATGTGTTTTGGTGATTTTTTCAAAGTTGTTAATAATTTGGAAGGTAATGATTGAATAAATGACCCATGATTCCCCCTAGAGAGGGCATACGAAGAACTCTCAAAAAAGAGAGTGAGTGTGAAATTAACCCATAGATGAGAGTATATCTGTATGAGCTAATGCTTACACATGTTGATTCTCAATGATAAAAATACAATAGAGTATAATATGCCCCAAGGTAGGGGGAAGTGGGAATAATATGATCCCAAAATAGAAGTGGAACACTTTGACATACCCAAAAGAGATCAAAAGTTGTGAGCTTAGGGAATGATCAATCCTGAGACAAGTTGCACACTTTAAATTACTAGAATGAAGGCTAAATCTATAGATATTGGAATTAGAATAAAAATGAGATCATTGCTATAGATGTTGATGCTTACATCTTCACCTTTGAGGAGATTCTAAAATCTCCTCATCCAAGTGTAAAAAAAGAATCATCTCTTTCATTGTGGGTGACAATTCTATTGAGATGAATCTCTAGATTAGAGGCTAGCTTCCCTTGATGCACCTTTGAAGATCTTCTAAAATAACCATTGTGTATGAAAAAGGAGAAGGAAAACAACTAAGAAAACAAGTGGTGATGCACCAATATTTGATATCCTCTCACTTGACTGAAAACACTATTTAAAGACTAACAAAGTTTCTTCACATTAAACTCACAACTTTTTGTGCATTGTCACATCAGTGTTTCACATGTTAGATTCAAGAAGGCATTTGACATTCTAGGAGAGTAACAGATAATTCCAAGAAAGAATATAGTCTTAAAACACTTCTAAAATGTCTATACACTAATGAAAGAACACCAACAAGGACTTGTAACAATACTCTTTTTGCACATTTGGTATTCAATCGAGGATAACAAGTTAGGAAAGATAACTTTCACTAAACAAAAACAACATGATTTGGACCAATATATAATAATGCAGCATGTGAGTGGCAAATGACTTGTATTATTTCTTCAAGAGTTATCAGTACAAATTTGGCCAGAGTTTTAATATAACCAGGGGAGGCCCCAAATGAGTAGAAAGAATACATATATATAGTTTTTTGGAAGGGAGGTAAAGTGAATGAAATTTAAAGATAAATTAGGCATGTGTCAACTGAGAATATGAATAGTTACTATACATTTTGTAAGATGCTCTCAATAATTATACCAGCAGAATCAAGATGTCTTGAACTGTGTTATTTTATAAATGGGCTCAACTATTGGAATGTCATTTTGATGTAAGATGTTCTTTACTAGCTCATTAATATGTATAATGGTGCAACAATCTTGAACCATCAATCTACCTATTATTTTTATTATGCATCAAAGCTTAGAATTATACCATGTATCACTTCCACTTTCATCTTTAGGTTCCCACACTTTTGTTTTTAACTCTAATGGCTATTCCTTGCAACTTAAAATTGACATTCTATGGGTCGTCACCTTTCATGTATTTTATTCAGACTTATTGTCTTCAGCATTCTTTTAGATAATTTGTCCAAAAGAATTCTTTTGAGCTCTTCTTCCTTTCCTCTCAGCTTTTTTGAAGTGGACCTTTCTCATTTCCTTCAGATAAATTATCCAAAATAATTCCTTTAGATTTTCTGTTAAGTGCCCTCCATAAAAACAAAATTTACCTTTGGCTTGTTGAAAACATACGTTCAAAAAAATGCAAGTGACCCTTCAAAATTTTGAAATGGTCCACCTTTTCTTTGAAATGATCCTTCAAAAATTTTGAAAGGTCTCTTCAGGAAAGTTGAAATGCCCTTCATATTTTATGTGAAGTACCCTTCAGAAAGGCAAGTGTTCTTTTATAAAAAATGAAAGTGTCCTTTTGAAAGAATTGAAAATGTCCTTCGGCTTGAAAAAGTCAATCAGAAAAGTTACAAACATACCCTTCAAAAAATTTTCAAGGGTCCCTTTTGGGTTGAAGATATATTTTAGAGAAATTGAAAGTGTCCCTTCAAAAAAATGAAACACACCCTTCAACTTTTTTGAAGTGTACCTTCAGGACTCTGGAATGGCCCTTTTGTATTTTTTGCAAATGACCTTTCTAAAAGTAAAAATACCCTTCAATAACTTTGAACCAAGCCAAAGTATCCTTTAAAAAAGTTAAAGTGCCCAGTTTGAAAGGAAAAATACCCTTCGGAAGACTTGTCTAGGCCATTTCTTATGAGAAAGAACCCTTCAAGAAAATTGAATGGACCATTTTCCTTAAATAAAAGCTTCAAACAAAAAGACCAAAAGAATTTGGCAAAGGCTTAGAACAAAAACTAGAAATAATTCATTGCAAAGGATTTAGCCAAAAGACTAAAGAATAAATCTTTCAAAAGGAAAACACTTGGATTTTTTACATGTAAAAGATGTCAACTTTGTATAATAACACTTCTTATAAATGAAACCTGCATACTAGTCTTAGACAAAGGTATAAACTCAAACATTTTTTGCAAAAAAGGGGTTCCCAAGTTTGGCTTGAAAGGCCAAAATTTGGTCAAAAAATTGGTGACTCACAGGGATAATATGCCTTCTATATTGACCAGACTAGTAGCCTTATCCAACTCAGGGCCAATGAAGTTAATGGATTATTGAAGATGACTTATAAGGATTATGCCAAAACAAAACACAAGGAAACAAACCACACAACAATATCAAGACCAAGAAAAGACAAGGAGAAACTCAAACATGTGAATAAGCACTTATGGAACACGAGGAAAATAGGAAACTATGTACAACAGAAACAAGAAAACCATTAGTAATAATGCTTTAGATATATCCCATTGCCTAGGATATGCAGCTCCTCTCCATCCAACTTTGAGATTTGGAAATTATTGTGTTGTTTTCACTATGTGATCATATATGGGCCACTCCATAAAGCATAAAACTTTGTATGATTTATAGGTTTGGCCCTATCTTCATCCCATTTTAGGATAATGTCTCCTTCCTTAAAGCTTCTTGAAATGGACTTCTTGTCAAAATACATCTTTGTTTGTTATTGGTGAGTAGTCATGGTGTGTATAGCTTGATCTCTTATCTCCTTAAGCTCTATTAACTCACATAATTTGACCTCCATGCTATCATTATCCATCAATTGCAGCTGATAGATAAGATCTAAGGCTGGTAACTCAAGTGAGATAGGAAGTCTAGCTTCCCTTCCATATATAAATGTATATGGTGAGTTCCCAATTGATCTCTTTGGGGTGATCCTATCAGCCCAAAGGGTTATCTTCAACTTGGTGTGCCAAGTCTTTTGATTCTCCTCCATTGTTCTTTTGATGATCTTGATAAATTTATTATTTGTGGACTCAATTATTTCATCTCCCTGAGGATAGTAGTTAGAGGAGGTGCTAAGATAGATGCCATGCTTCAAAGCCCATTCACTTGTCCTTGTTCCTAAGAAGCTTACTGCATTATTTGAAATGATTGATGAAGGATCTCCAAATATATTTATTATACCTTCATAGAATTCCAATATTGAGTTTTCATTTTCCTCCTTAAGAGTTATAGCTTCCACCCATCTTGTAAAATAATCAATGGCAGTCAACACCCACTTGTGACTAGAACTATAAGGAGGATTGATCAAACCTATGAAATCCAAACCCCATTGCATAAAGGGTTACTCAACCTAGACTGGATGAAGAGACAAGGTAGCTATATTTTTTTATGATCAAAAAGAGCACACTTTTGGCACTTCATTACCCAAGCCTGAGTGTCCCTGAACATGCTAAGCTAAAAGTGCATAGCCCTCATAATATTAGCAACTATGGTTCTTGGATCAAAGTGACCACTATTTGGTCTATCATGTAACTCATGAAACACTTTATCAATTTTATCTAAATAAATACACCTCAAAATCACTCCATTAACAAGTACATAAGGAATGGATTGTAGCCTAGAATACCTTCTTCTAGCTCTGTCAAGACCTTGTGGACACTCACCAGTTTCAAGGAAATGAATCATATCTTGTGTCTAGCTCTTTGTGGCTGAAGGTATAGCTACTATAGGATCATCATGAAGTGCCAAAATAACCTCCCTTTTCTCTTTCAAATCTAAATCAAGATGCTCACATAGTCCTTTTCTTTTCACTAACTTGGTTATTTGGATCTCCACATCATATTCCATTACTTTGGTAATCCAACCTTCTCTTTTTTCATTTAAATCTCTAATCAATAGAAAATATTTCACACCAAGATGAGGCACAAAAATGTGAATCTTTTTAGTAGATAACATATTTCTAAACTTATTTAAGCTCCTTATAACTGAAAGCACTTGTTTCTCCACATATGTATATCTTGTCTCATAAACTTCTAGACCTTGACTGAAAAAGGAAATAGGTTGTTCCAAATTTTACTCATTAGCTTGAGTAAACATGGTAGAGATTACCTCTTCATTCCCAAAAGTATACAGGTTAAATTCCTTGGAGAAATTATGACTTACAAGGGTAGGAGCTTGGGCAATGGCTTGCTTGATTTATTCAAAAAATTCCTTCCTCCTTCCTGTCTAAGTGAATATCCCATCCTTCCTCAGCATGGAGGTTAAGGGCTTGACTATGTTATAAAAATTAGGAATGAACCTCCTAATGAAAATTATCTTACCAAATAATCTTTGTAAACCCTTCTTATGTTTAGGTAAATACAATGCCAAGATGGCACTTACTCTTTTTGGATTAATGGATAGACCTTTCTTGGAAATAATGTGGCCTAAGAGTTTTCCTTTATAAACAAAAAACACACACTTATTTGGGTTTATATAAATACCAAAATCTCTAAATATTTCAAAAATCTACCTCAGGTGCTTCAAATGATCATTTGCATCCTTGAAGAAAACTATCACATCATCAAGATAAACTAATATAATGTTATTGATTAGTCCTTGGAAATCCATATCTAGTACACATTAGAAAGTAGCTCTATAATTTCATAATCTAGATGGCATATTCCTATAATCATATGTGCCCCATTTGGTGGTAAATGTTTTTTTTATTGGTCACTTTATTTCACCCAAATATGATTGTGTCTAGAATAACCATCTAGGAGAGAAAACCTCTCACTGCCTACCACCACTTGTAGAATTTTCTCCATAGAAGGGAGTGGATAATGATATCTAAAATACACTCTATTTAAGTCCTTGAAGTCCACACATAGTCTAATATCCCCAATTTTCATCCTAACAGGGACTAAATTGGCCAACCAGGAAGAATGCTTGATAGGAAAAATGATTCTAGATTCGATCAACTTAGTGAGCTCTTTCCTTATGAGAGGCTCAATCTTAGGATTGATTGGCCTTTGTATTTATTTTATGGTCTTGGAATTTTCATCTAACTCAATGGTTTTTTTGGCCAATATTGGATCAAAACCCTTCAAATCACTATACTCCCATGCAAATATATCACTAAACTCCTTGCATAGTTCATTGAAATCATGCTTCTCTTGACTAGTGTATACCTTTCCAAGAGAAAGTAACTTATCCTTGAATATCTCTACCCTTTAATATTTATCTTTCTTGGTTTGCATGCATGCCTGCTCCTTCTTGAGCTGGTCATCCTCATTTAATATGCTTTTAAGAGTCACTAGGCCTTTGGGAAGCTTGTTAGACTTTAGCTGGACAATCTACCCTCCATATTATTATTGAAGCTTAGAATGATTATTTGTAGAGAACTCAGCCTCTTATTTTAGGAAGAGTGTTATCTATTCATCATGCTCAAACCTACCAATTGGTGACATTATCTAGTATAGAAGGTCTCACAATCACCTTTAGATGAGGTTGATTCTTGTCTTCTCTTATGCCTTTTGGAACATCAAATTGAGCACTAGTTGATGCCAATCTATTAGCATGATTATTATCTTCCCTTGGAATATAATTTATATTAAATTCCATTAATTCTTATACAAGGTCCCAAACTCTATGCTTATAAGACTTGAGCAAGGAGTTCTTGGTCAAATTCTGCCCTCTAACTTGATTGACAACAAGCTCACTATCACCAAACACTTATAATTTTTTGACACCTCTTTTCCTTGCCCACTCAAGGCCATGAATGAGGGCCTCATATTCTTCTACATTACAAGAAAAATATAACTAAAATCTAAAATTTTAGAAATACCTTTCCTTTGAAGGTGAAACCAACATTGCTCCACCACCAACCCCAAACTTGCTTCTAGACCCATCAAAGAAAAGCTGCCACAAACCATTCACATCTTCATTTGACTTCATAAAATTAGGCATGAAAGAGTAATTTTCATGCATATAATATAATCTAGGACCATATTCCTCAATAAAATTGTAAGGATCATGCACATAGTTGTCATATCCCCACTCATCTAGGAATAAATCAGAAACTCCTTCAAGGGAAGATGTTGGGGATTGGTCAATGTGAAAATCCTCTTCATCAATGATAGCATAGTTAACATTTTCTACCTTGGGTTAATATGGCTCCAATTTATCTCTATTAATATTTTATAACTCAATCTTTACCTTAGTGCCATATTTTGTTCTAAACACCATGTAGGGCCAATTAGTTGCCAAGTATCCACCTATTTTGGATGTAAAATCTCTTGACAAGAAAAGAGCAAAATAGGGAGGTAAATATAATACCACCACATCATGAGGAATTTAAAAGGTATTAAAATCATGAAGGATCAAGTTTAAACCCTTCACAACCCCCAAAGTCTTGGCTAGTGATCTATCCAATTGCAAAACTTCCTTAGTTATTGGCTCATATTTGATTCCTAGCTTATCTGCTATGTATTTGGGCATAACTAATGTGATTTCTACACTATATATGATTAAATTATGAACCAATAAATCACAAATAATTATATATAGGTATAAAGGAGGAGCCTTCTCATCTTTCTTCACCTGACCATCTAATGATTGAGTTTCATTGACCAAAACCACATTGTCACTTCTAGATGGGCCAGCTTGTTTACCTAGTCCATGAAATTCATTTTAGAGTATATTTTTATACCATTGTAATGATAAATAATCCCATACTAATATTTTCATATGAATCTTCTTCATCTGGTTCATAACATTAATGGAAGGATTACTTACCTTGGGGTTCTCTTTATGAACATTTGCACCTTGTGATGTAGCTTATGGAGGCAGAGTTGTAGCAGTCATCCTAAAATTTAGAATCCTATAATTTTCTTATGATTTAGGAGCTGAATTATGCCCTCATCCCATATAATCTGATTTATGAGTCAAAATAGGTCATTTATTGGTTCCTTGAACTTCTTCAATGGCCCTTTTCTTTGATCTAGTATTGGCAGCCACACTAGCATTCTAGTTGCTTATATTCCCCATGTAATTAATGGCATAAAATTTACCCTATAAATGATTCATGAGAGTGGAATAATAATTAACCTATCTAATCTCCATCTCTAATTGTGTTTACATCTCAAATTTTTAAAATTGAGATGTTTGATCACCTTGTGTAGTCATGCCTTGATTTTGCATCTCATTTACATAAGCAACCTATTCTTGACCTTGATCAAAATAAGGGTAGTTGGGATATTCCTAGACCAAATTATTCTGAGTGGGTATAAGGGATTTGGAGTATGAAGGAGCATTAGGATTATAAATTTGATAAGGCTTGACAAGGGTGGTTTGGCCTTGTCCCTAATTATTGCCCTTAAAAGGTCTATTTGTTTGTCTAAACTGGTTATAGGATTGATAAGGCCTATAGCTTTGGGTTTGTCTACTTTTGAGAGAAAATAATTCATTATTAATACTTTGGAGAAAACTTTTAACTTCATACATTTCATTGGTAGGGGAAATGGTATATTTTTCTTGATCAGGCAAAGGAGTTAAAGTGGGTGATGAACTTTGACTAGGAGAATGCAAATCAGGGACTAGTGGCATTAGAGGTCTAGGAGCTATCTTTCCCACTTAGAAAAGATAATTTTTATAATTTATGGATATTTCATAAGAATTAGGAAGTGTGTTTCCACCCATATATTGAATCATCATGGTAATGTTACTATTCAATGCTTTCAAGTAGTACAAAAATGCATAGTTTGTGGTTGGCCTCACAAGAATTATGATTATGTCCTAAGTTTTTTGGAACCTAGTATTGAAATCCTACATGAATTCATGTGGTTCCCTCTTTATTATATTTAATTACTTAGCTAGAGACAAGTGATCACTCTTTCCCCCAAACTTATCAGTTAATAGGTTCCCAAACTCATCACATGAGCCAATAAAATTTATAGGTAGGGTCCCATACCAATCCAAAACTTTTCCTTTGAAAGACAAGGCCAGCAACCTAATAGATACATTTTATTGGGTAATATTATGGATATTGCAAAAAAAATCTATATTTTTAATGTGCTTTATGGAAGTAATAGGACCATCCCCACTAAAAGATGGGACACTTTTGATAACAGCTCCTGGGATTTGATCATATTGGGCAAGCTACAAGGGAGATACCCCCTAGAAAGGCATAAAAGGTTGTCTTATAGCCATATTAGGAATATTAATATAGGCATTATGAATAGTATGTAACACAAATTTGGAATGTTTAAACACAAACTCTCTTTTGTAGGGATGAGTGTTGACAAACCTAGACCTTTTGGTGGAATATAGAAGTAATTCTACAAACTCAAAGGGTACACCTTTAGTAGTAGACCCACTAGTCACCTTTGGCATGGAAATAAGGACTTATCATCAAAAAAATAATTAAATTATTTAATGGAGTCACTAAGTACTAAACATAGATGTTTCTTTATCTGTAAATGTGTCAAGATCAGCACCAATCTTGAACAATATTTTAAGACTTAGATGTCTCATCGGGCATGCCAAAAACTATTGATGCTTGGATTTACACCCTTGAGGAGATGATCATCTCTCCTCATATAAGTGATAAAATAGAATCATCTCTTTTATTGTGGGTGAAAATTCTATTGAGATGAATATATATCTTAGGGGATAACTCCCCTTGATACACCTTTGAAGCTCTTCTAAACTAACCACTATGTATGAAAAGGGAGAAGGAAAAAAACTAAGAAAATAAGTGGTGATGCACCAATATTTGATATCCTCTCACTTGACTAAAAACACTATTTAAATACTAACAAATTTTCTTCACATAAAACTCACAACTCTTTGTGCATTGTCACATCAATATTTCACATGTTAGATTCAAGAAGATATTTGATATTCAGGAGAGTAATAGACAATTATAGGAAAGAATATAGTCTTAAACCACTTCTAAACTATCTATACACTTATGAAATAACACTAACAAACACCTTTAACAATATTCTTTCTACATACTTGGTAGGCAATCGAGGATAACATGTTAGGAAAGATAACTTTCACTAAACAAGAAAAACATGATTTAGAACAATGCATAATAATGTAGCATGTGAATGGAAAATGACTTGTGGTATTTCTTCAAGAGTTATTAGTATGAATCTAGCTAGAGTTTCACTAGAACTAGTGGAGGCCCCAAATGAGTAGAAAGAATACATATATATAGTTTTTTTTAAGGGAGGTCAAGCGAATGAAATGCAAATATCAAAAAAACATGTGTCAACTAATAATAATAATAGTTACTATACATTTTGTAAGATGATCCTGATGGTTATACCAGTAGAATCAAAATGTTTTGAACTATGTTATGTTATAAATGGGATCAACTATTGGAATGTCATTTCGATGCAAGTTGTTCTTTACTAGCTCATCGAGTTATATAATAGTGCAACAATCTTGAACCATCAACCTACCTATTATGCTTGTTATGCATCAGAGCTTATACTTATACCATGTGTCACTTCCGCATTCATATTAAGGTTCCCACATGTTTGCTTTTAACTACAATAGCTATTCCTTGTAGCTTAAAATTGGCATTCTATGGGCCATCACCTTTTGGGTATTTTCTTTGATCTTCTTATCTTTGGAATTCTTTTGGATAATTTGTCCAAAAGAATTATTTTGGGCTATTATTCCTTTCCTCTCATCTTTTTTGAAGAGGACCTTTCTCATTTCCTTCAGATTAATTGTCTAAAATAATTCCTTTGGATTTTCTACTAAGTGCCCTCCACAAAAATAAAAGCCCCCTTTGGCTTGTTGAAAAGATACCTTCTGAAAAATGCAAGTGACCCTTCAAAATTTTGAAATGGTCCAACTTTTCTTTGAAATAATCCTTCAAACTTTTTGAAAGGTCCCTTTGGGAAAGTTGAAATGCCCTTCAGACTTTCTATGAATTACCCTTCAGAAAGGCAAGTGTTCTTTCAAAAAAAATGAAAGGGACCTTTTAGAAGAATTGAAAATGTCCTTCAGCTTGAAAAAGTCCTTCAACAAATTTACAAACATACCCTTCATAAAATTTTCAAGGGTCCCTTTTGGCTTGAAGATATCTTTTAGATAAATTGAAAGTGTCCCTTCAAAAAAATGAAACATACTCTTCAGCTTTTTTGAAGTGGACCTTCAGAACTCTAGAATGGCCCTTTTGGATTTTTTGCAAATGACCTTTTTAAAAGGAAAAATACCCTTCAAGAACTTTGAACCGAGCCAAAGTGTCCTTCAAAAAAGTTAAAGTGCCCATTTGAAAGGAAAAATACCCTTCGAAAGACTTGTCTAGGCCATTTCTTGTGAGAAAGTACCCTTCAGGAAAGTTGAATGGACCATTTTCCTAAAAAAAAGCTTTAGACAAAAAGTTTGAAAGAATTCAGCAAAGGCTTAGAGCAAAAACCCAAAAGAATTCATTGCAAAGGACTGAGTCAAAAGACTAAAGAACAAATCTTTCAAAAGGAAAATACTTGGGTTTTTTACATGTAAAAGACTTCAAATTTATATAAGAACACTTCTTCTAAATTAAACCTACATACTAGTCTTGGACAAAGGTATAAACTCATACATTTTTTGCAAAAAATTGGTGCCCAATTTTGGCTTGAAAGGCCAAAATTTGGTCAACACTAGAGAAAAGAGGTCAATGAATTAATAATGTGCCCCAGTAAAGTGGATTTGCTTGGTTGATAAATTAATTTTACCCTAGTAGGGTCGATTAGATCACTAATAAATGAATTTTACACTAGTAGGGCTGATTAGATTGATGATTGGTATAAATATTATGCCCCAATAAGGAAAATTTGCAATCATGGCTCAATGATATAACTTAATGTATAGATTAAATTTGAATGGGCATAAACATAGATGTTAGGGTCTAATTACTAAAGAAGCCACAAAAAACCAAGCATACAAGGATGCACAAAGTGATGAAAAAGATGATTGGAAGAATTAGGGTGACCAAGCTGACTTGAGATACATCATATATCCAAGTTTTGCATACATAGTTCAGATGACCCTTAAGATAATTTAATTATCCCAAAAATAGGAGAAAATGGAATGAGAAATGAAGAGTAAAATAAAGATGGACCATTGTTCAATAATGAAATCATGTTAGGTAGAATAAATATAGGATAGTGTGCCTTTACTATATGTTGTAATATAATTTAGGATATGCACATCACAAACTAATCATAAAAATAGTCAATTAGACTCACAATTTATGTCATGAGATGCACGTCTTGCATAGAGTCTCGTGTTAAGTATAGTGCATTCAAAAATGATCTTTTAAGCTTCATTAACTTTTGAATTTGGAGCACTTGGTGTTTACTATAGCAAATTGAGAAAAACTGAGCATGCAAAAATGTAGAGTAGAATTACAACACAATTTAGTTTATGTGTTAGTAGATAAAAACTCAAAATAAGTATAAAGGATAAAATGTGCTAAGCTTACTCCCTCAAGGGATGTTGTTAAGGAAATATAAGAGTTATTTAAGAAAGTCATATACCATCAAACCTTCCAAAGATCATCCCTCCTTCCAAGAGTGGCCAAGAAGCATGATTTTATTTGAGTTTGGTGCTCCAAGTGTTTTTAAATGAAGAGTAGCATGATACTCCATCATTTCCTAGTGCACCAATGGTTTAGGCTCATGAATTTGATCAATTTGGGAAAATAAGTGGATCTTGTCTATTGTAATTTCTACATAATAAGTTTGTGTGAATGAAGCTTAAAAATGGTGGTCTTGGCTCACTTATTTACAACTTTTTTAAAATGATCAAAATAAACCATGACCATCCATATTTAGATCAAGATGTGTGGCCATGAATCAATTCAATTTTGTAGAGATAAGCCATAAATATCCCCATTAATATTTGGAAGAATGGAGCATTAAGAGGTATGGGAGGTCTTAATCTTGATATTTTTTATATTAATGTCTTATGGATTCCACTCCACTAATCATGTCATAGGGTGATGTAGATTTGAAGAATGAATTTGTAATTATTATATTTTCAATAACTTCCATGTATTTTTCACTTAAGCTCATGATTTGGTTTAATTTGTTTAAGTGGGATTAATTAATTTTCTACAATTATTTCAAAATTGGTTGTTCAATTAATCAAACTGGTCAAAATGTCAATTTACTGAGTCATAATTTGATGGGAGTATAATTATAATAAGGTTACAGTTGTGTATAAAACAATTCCTCATTTAAATCATTATGGATGCAAAATAATACATGCACATGATGTGTGCTACCAAATTAGAAGAATTCAATGGTCCTTGGCATCATTTTGCATGGTCATAATTTGACTTAAAGTGATTTGATAAAATTTAATAATCGCATAAAATGTATTGCTCTATTCAGAGATACATTATCCTAAATCAATACTTATATGTGACAAGTTCACTATCTAGTGTATTTTAATGGTTTTGATCCAGATTGTGCATTGTCATAAAATATTATTTATATTGACAATTTCAATATAATATTAATAGGAATTAGATGTCTACAGTTAATATATATATAAAGACCAAGTTTAATATTTATATATAGATATTAAACTTGGTAATTTTTATATATAAATATTAAAATCGGTCTTTATATATATAAAGACTAATTTTAATATCTATATATATATATATATATATATATATATATAATTTAATCTTTAACTTGGTAAAATATATATATTAAGCATTTTATTTATATATAAATATTAAATTTAAATGATCTTTATATATATAAAGATTGAGTTTAATATTTATGTATAGCTTTAATATGTATATATAAATATTAAACTTAGGTTTTATATATATAAATAAGACCAAGATTAATATATATATAAAGATCAAGCTTAATATTTATAAATAGATATTAAACTTGGTCTTCACATATAATATAATGAACTTGGCTTTTATATATAAAGGTTAATTTTAATATCTATATATAGATATTAAAATTGGTCTTTAGATAAATTTGATATATATATATATATATATATAATATTTATATATAAATATTATATATATAAAGACCAAGTTTAATATATATTTATAAATATTATATATATAAAACCCAAATTTAATATTTATATATAAAGACCAAATATATGTAATAAATATATGCAAATATTAAACTTAGTCTTTATATATATAATATCTATATATAAATATCTTATATATCGAGAGAGAGAGAGAGAGAGAGAGAGAAACATATTTAATATCTATATATATTTAATGTCTTTATATAAATAATAAATTTCATCTTCCTATATATAGATATTGAATTTGGTATGTATATGTATATATAGAGATACCAAATTTATATATTGGTCTTCATATGTATAAAGATCAAATTCAATATCTATATAAATAATAAATTATATATAAAGACCAAGTTTAATATCTATATATAAATATTAAAATTGGTATCTATATAGAGATCAAATTTAATGTTTATATATAAATAATAAAATTTATCTATATATATATATATATATATATATATATAAAACTTAGTCTTTATACATATAAATATTAATATATATATAAAGACCAATATCGATATGTAGATATTAAACTTGATTTGTATATATATTTGTGTGTGTAATCACTTAAAATTAATATTTGAGTGCTAAGAGTGATATTTGAGACCACCTATCTCTAGCTTATCCCTAGACCTATCCTATATCTTATTTTTATACTTATATAATCTTCGTACAGGCCACAGGCATCCCTAGTCATCCCTAAAGTAGTCCCAAACCCTTATTCTTGCATCTTGGCCTTTTGTGCCTAGGGTTCTGCCACTTAGACACTAGCGTCATAATAGGGATAGTAACCCCACATTATTCTAGTGTCCCAATATTTTAACTATTATCATTTCCTTCCTTTTTTCACAAATGGATATCTTTTCAAATCCTAGACCTCTTAGGGTCGGCCTAGACCTCTTTTAGCACCCACACAAGTACCAAAATAGTATATATAAATGATTTTATCCATTTAAATACTAGATTGAAATCATGTGCAAATTATATATGTAAACTTAGAAAAAGTTATGCATAATCAAGGTTATCAATCCCTTTTCTACCTTACTTTTGCATACTAACATCTATAGCATTCTTAAGCTCAGATTACTCATTTCCAGTCTCAAACACATTCAAAGCACTCAAGTCAACTCCCATATTAGATTCACTTGAAATTGCACTAGCACTTAAGTGGGGAGAACTACATCAGGCTTGATCCCTCTTTAAAGTATTGGTATGTAAGCAACTCTCATCATAGTGGGGTGTTGAGGATGTCTAGCCTACATAACTAACAAACACACTTTTCTACTTGTATCAACTGAATGCCTTAACAACATGGAGGATTAGGTTTTACTCATAAAATTAGGCTAAATAGGCCATCTATAGGGTTTTATAACTCATGCAGGTAGGAATAAACCTTACAAATCTAGGCATAGGTGCACCTAGAAGCTCAAGACAATCTTGCACAGAGGGCACAACCACCAAAATAGGGACACTAACACCACATGGTGTTACTTTCCAATTGGGGCACTCATTTATATGAGGATTTTTGACACTTAGATCCTATTTGTGACACTCAAACCAATCCCTACCTTATTTTTTAGCCTCCAGATCATCTATCTTAGTCATTTTCTAGCTAAGTTCTTATTTACATTATTTATTTCTAATTTTAGAAAGGTCAAATTAGTCAATTATATAAAAAATTAGTGGCTATACTTATTTCATATTTCTACCCTGATTTAATATACTCATCTTTTCAATAATGTAGTATTTATATTCACTAAGTCCTAAAAGGTTAAAACATTTGGTGAATCTGACTTACTTCAAGTACATTATTTCAAAACCCTAGTACACCATTAGGGTTTCTCTTTTTATTTCCATCATCTACTAAATTTTTAGTATGCATCCTATCATCATTATTATCATGATGGATGCCATTTTTTACTTTTTAGTACAAATTCTTATGGTTTGTTTAGCATGCTTATTACCCACCATTTATAGAAAAATGCACATGTATGTCACTCCTCTCATGGATCATGTCAGAGTTTAGTTTGTTTTACACATTGGTCCTCCCTCTTGTGAGTCCCATTCTTATGAGGATCATTTCCACATGGATCACTTTGAGTTTCATTCAGTTACTACCTAACAATAGAGGGCTCATATGACTTCTTTTATTCTACCTCTACCTAGACAAGTTGATTATCTTTGCTCCCATCCTACCTCTACTACTCTCCCTTGGAAAATAGTAGATCCTATAGCTCAAGTTGTTACTAGAAAGAACAGGGTGCCTCCTCAACCTATACAAGATAAACATAATACCACCACCTTTCCTCATCCCTAGCACATTACAGTGAGACTTAGGGATCATCACAGAACATTTGATGTTGTGGATCAATTGAGAAACACACCATCTAAGATATCCATATTAGAATTACTTCATATGGTAACTATTTTTAAATATATTTTTTTCAAACACTCAATCATACATCTTTGCCTCATAACACAGATCCATCTTACTTTTCATCTATCATGAACACTATCAAGGACATTAAGGATGTTATATCTTTTTCAGATGAGGATTTATCATCATTGTTAGTTATTGCTTAAAATTTACCACTTTTTATTCAAGCATAAATCAATACCACCACTATTAAATGAGTTCTAATTAATAGTGTTTTATGACTTAACATATGAAACCTCACATTTTTACAAAATATGGGGGTTGATACAGTATCCATTTAGAAAACATATAATAATATCAAAGGTTTTGATGACATTCCTAGAGAAATATTGGGCTCTACATTGGATAGTACAGTTGGGCCCAAAAATCTATCTACACAGTTTCATGTGATACCTAATCATTTGCACTATAACTTATTACTTAGGAGGCCTTGGATATATGATATGGAGGCCATACCTTATACCTTGCACAAATGTGTCAAATTTTTACATGATGGATACTTATACACTTGTCAAGTAGATAATCAACCATTTAGATATTGCAAAGTCACTGAACTTACCATGCCAAGTACATCTTCAAATAGAACACCTCATGTTATTATAAATTCCCCACCTCACAAGATTCTAATTAAGCAAATGCATACATATGAGGTTGTGGAATCTAACAAGACTATTCCTAGACCTCATCTTGATCCTCCTACAACACAATTACCTTCACCCATGATGGAGGAGGCACCTCCCATAGTACAGATATCCCCACCTAGGGTAGATGATGAGATTCTCATAGCACAGTTACCATTACTTGTTAACTTTAAAGAAGTATACATCCATAACTCTAATACAGATTCATAGGCCACCACATAGGATAATCCAATACTTATTGACATTGATGAGTATTTATGTGGATTAAGTTTCACACCAGTGGGCGTAGGAGAGTATAGAGATGATTCTAAGGCACTAATACCTTTTTCTACACCAATATCACCACTAGTTCATAATCTTATAGCTAAATGTTCCCCTACTTAGTTACAATTAGTGTAAAATCCCTCCATTCACTCAGTATATATGGTTACATCTATTGATATGGACCTAGTTATACAGATTCAAGCAGGAAGTTCACATGATAGAACACACTAGATTATATAGCTATTACTTGATATAGGATTGATTATGTTACCCATAGTTCATCATAAATCTATTAGTAGATTGTCATAGTAGTAAGTCAACCCTTCTATCATTTTCATAGTCTTATAGGACATGATATTGATATATGCTCAGCATTACAACATAAATTGAATAAATAAAGGCTTAGGGCACTAGTCAGATTATACAACCTCCACCTCCATAGAAATAGGCACCATGACAGAATCATTGTTGACACAAATACTCATAAAATGATCCATTGACTATCCATATTTTTGTTTTAGATAGATACATCCCCACATGTTTATAGATGAGGATTATGATGCTAATACTTTGGAATTTTTATAACATATAAGCTATCAATAAAATGAGCTACAGTGTGTCATACATTACTAGGATTCCATTGGACATATTACACTATTAGTTTCATGTGGCCCCAAAGTGGCCAACACATTATTATTTATCATGATCAGGGGCACTCATCTATAGGTTACACTTGGTAGTACATGGTTATAGGGGATGGATGCCATAGTTGATCAATCAGATAGATGTTTGACATTCAATCATGAGGGACACAAAGTTTTCATTTTACATAATGGCACAAATGAAAACCATATGTTTCATATAGATACTTTGCATTCTAATGTGATTTACCCTAGGATTCCATGAAAGGAATCTTACATAGTAGAGAAGTACACTATTATGATGCATAAAATCTAGACTAAGGTAGAGGATAAGTCTCCACTGATATATACATAATGGTATGATGATTATGATGATGAGGACTTATTTGAGTTTAGACATATCCAATATTTGACATTAGATGACCTCCCACCTAATCCACCATTTTATTATCCACATCCCATGGATGTGCTCTTAGGTTTATAGAGACATTACATTTTTTTTGTACACTATCTCATTTATTTTTAAGATTTACTTATACATATTTTCCTTCTCTATTGCTCCTTGTACATAGTTTCATTTTCATGTTGCTTGTACATAAATTATATCTAGAAAACACAAAAATAATATAATATGTCAAAAACATTCAAACATTTACTTAGAAAACATAAAATTATAGATTTAATGCATTGTCAACTTACATCTCTTATATTTTCTAGACATTACATATGCTAATTATCTTAGTATAGTCAGTTTTATCATACATACATGTTTCACTTTTTATTTTCAAGTGCTTGCATATTGATACATGACTCAATTCCACTACACCAATCTATATTTTCTATTATCTACTCACTGGGGTCATATACATCGATACATAGGTTATTCATTTGACACATTCACCCATTTAGGGGCACCTTATACATATTTTTGATTACCAGGTTACATATTTATAAACTATACATCATAGATTTAGAATTATTATATCTTGATATTGATCATGATACACTTACTCAAAAAAATTATCATCTACCATTACTTTAGACTCAATATATGAACATCTTAGCTTTTACATGGATTTGTATTACATACTTTCATTTATAGCTGTCTTAGTTTACTCTTGTTTGTAGTGTTATGCTTATTATATTCAAGGGCATTTGAATATGCCATTTCTTAATGGATCTATTCCACTTATTTTTATAGTATGTATGCTTTAGACATGTACCCATCTCCTTATTTGTGCATTATTAATTATATATGTGGACATTTGAACATGTCATTCTATGTGGCTCTAAGCCAACTTACTTATTTTTTGTGTATGTGGACATTTTAACATGTCATTATATGTCTTGATTTATTAGATTTAGTGACATGTTTCCATGTCTATTGTATTGTGTCCCCTTGGCCTAATTTGTGTACTTCATGTGTATTGTATGTATGTTTTCTTGTATGCATCATGTCAATGACACTTGTCTCTTTCTTGTTACACACTCTAGTTTTAGATGTCATGAGGGACCTCATGCATCTCCCCTTCCTATTTGGGTGTCATGATGGACATCATTCCCCATACCCCTAAGCATTTACTTAATTATTACTCAGATTTATTATTACATACATTTTTATATCTATCTTGATAGCCTTGTGAATTCTATACATAACATACATTGCACATTATAAACTTATGCTCAGATTATCTTACATTTTGATGTTATGTATGCACATTATATTGGATTATTACATAGATATCATATATGTTCTAGCTAACACACATCTTTCAAAGATTTTTATTTTGAGGACTATTATTGCACAAGTTCAACAACTCCCCTCAAAAGAGAGAGCATTCAAAGGGGTTTTTCATAAAGATCAGGTTCCCATAATACACTCATGGTATATTTTTCAACACACATGCTTAGATTATAGAAATTAGACTCAGGTGAACATAATGGAAAATAGTGACACAGAGATTAGTATAGTTGCACAAAAATTAGAATAGATAGGCATTAGCACCCAAATTGGGATAGTAGTGCCACATGGCACTACTATCCAAGATATGGAACTAATGTCTAGTAGCCTCAATTTCATAAAAGTCTAGATTGGATGGAAAAGGACAATAGGTACAATCTAGGTTTGCATAGGTTTAGTTGTATAGTTACTAGTTTTTCTTAGTTTAGCTTAGATTCATACCGGTTTAGTTCATATTCAAACTAATTTTCTCAAATTGGTGGCATCATACATGGTATGAAAATTTTCATTTTTAGTTTAGATACTCATATATAGATTATTAAAACTCAATCTATAATCCATATGCTCAAATATTAGATTTGGGGGCATGTGTATGACACATTATTTCCATATTCTCACTTACACATTGATTGATCAGATGAAATGACAAAATTAATGTATTTCTATATGTTGTATACATTAGAAATCATATTCTAGGTTACACACCATTTTCATGTCTTACTCCATTTGTAATGGTTGGTATTCTTGAGTGAACCAGAGTTTCCTAATTTACCTAAGTGGTCATAGAGTTGACATATCTAGTTAGATATTTATAATGGCATATCATAGTTTTAGTTTATATACAACTACTACACATGGGTAAGAAATTATGGATTCATATTATACTTGAGTTATTATCCACCTAAATGATAGGGTTATACACACCATTAGTCTAATCCAAGATATTCATAAGTCATGATCCACCAAGTAGGGGTGGGTAATGATGGAGCCAAAATTGGATTGATTTATTGAGCCACCCACACATGAGGATTGAGCAATCCATCAGCTCAATCTAAGTTATTCATTGATTGATCACTATATACATGTACACACATAATTTATCATAAGGTTTATACATTGGTTCATGTAATCAATGATCGGTATTCATTTATTTCCTCTCTCTTATCCCTTTACTCATTTTTACTCATTTTTACTTCTTTACTCAGTTTTATCTTTGTTTTTGATATCTCATAAGTAAGGACTAATTTATACATATTTAACTTGAAAGACACACAATGGAGAATGTTTCACATACTCAAATCCAAACTCATAGGTTCCACCTCTTATATAAGTCCAAGTACACTTCTTTTTCCTTTATCCTAGTCATTTCACTTTACTGCATTTCTAGAATAAAAGGGGGAAAATGTAATCGCCTAAAAGTGGCACTCTTGAGTGATAAAAGTGATATTTGAGATCACTTATCCCTATACCTATCCTAGATCCTATTTTCACACTTATCTAACCTTCATGTGGGCCACAATCATCCCTAAAATAGTCATAGACCCTTATTCTTGCATCCTAGCCTTTTTTGCCTAGGGTTCTACCACTTGGACACTAGCTTCATAATATGGATAGTAGCACCACATGGTATTAGTGTCCCAATATTGGTGCTACTATCTTTTCCCTCCTTTTTCCATAGATGGACATATTTTCAAATATTAGACCTCTTAGGGTTGGCCTAGGCCTCTTTTAGCATCTACACAAGCACTAAGACAATATATATACATGACTTATATCCCTCTAACCACTAGATATAAATTAGATGAAAATTACATATGTAAACTTAGAATAATTTATGTATAATTAAGGTTATCAATACCTATTCTACCCTAATTATACATACTACCATCTACAACATTCTTAAGTTTAGATTACTTAGATTTCTTGTCTCAAGCACATTCAAATCACTCAATTTAACTATCATATTTGCTTCACTTGCACTTGCACTAGCACTTAGGTAGGGAGAACTACATTGGTCTTGATCCCTCTTTAAATTATTGGTATGTGGGGAACTCTCATTACAATGGGGTGTTGAGGATTTCTAGCCTACACCACTAATAAACACACTTTTATGCTTGTATCAATTGGATGCCCTATCAACATGGAAGATTAGGTCTTGTTCATAAAATCAATCAAAAGCAACCATCTACATGATTTCAAAACTCATGCACATAAGAATAGACCTTATAGATCCAAACACAGATACACTCAAAATCTTGGGACAATCTTGCATAAAGGACACTATCACCAAAATAGGGACACTAACACCACATGACACTACTATCCAATTAGGGTGTTAAGGTCTAGCAGGGGTTTTGATACCTAGATCCTATTTTTGATACTAAGACTAGTCTTTTCCTTAGTTTTCAACCTCCGGATCATCCATCTCAATCATTTTCTATCTAAGTTAGTATTTGCATTATTTATAGCTATTTTTATCAAGGTCAAATTAATCAATTCTATAATAAATCAGTTGTATTTATTGCATATTTCTACCCTAATTTAATATACTTAGCTTTTTATCAACATAGAATTTATATTCACTAATTCCTAAATTAAAACAATGTGTATATAGAGAGAGACCAAGTTTAATATCTATAAAGACTAATATCTATATACATGTATTAAACTTGATATATATGTATGTATGTATGTATGTATGTATAGAGAGAGACCAAATTTACTATCTATATATAGATATTAAATTGGATATCTATATATACACATATATAAAGACCAAATTTAATATTAAACATGATATGTGTATATATAGATACACACACACACAACTAAATTTATATATATATATATACCAAGTTTAATATTTATATTGATGTGTTTATGTGTGTGTGTGTAATTTGATCTTTATGTATATATATATATATATATATATATATATATATATATATATATATATATATATCAATATATAGATATTAAAAAATTTATATATCATAATGATAATAGCCATGTGAATTTGGGACAAGCTTATGTTATGGAAATGAATATTAAAAATACCATTATGCCTAGCTAAAAATGTTTTAACATGGGTGAGTAAAGCTAACTTATATAGATAAATAAGTACCTCCCAAACCACCAACCATTGATAAAAGTTTGACAAGGTGTTCAAAAAAAATAAATACCTAAATATAGAGTGGACCAAAATTAAATGGGATTCCCTTGACCCTAAAACAAACCTTATAATCAAGACAAAGGGACAATACCCTTCTAAAGTTTATGAGGCTTGAAAAAATGAAAACTATGATTTTCTTGTAGCCAATATACAAAAAGTAAATGAGCTAGATGAAATTAAATGGTGTGACACATGTCATATGCCCTACACTCAATGTTCTATTGTTATTTACATTGACAATGATGAGGAGTGACGTAAATGTGTTGTATATTTTTCATGATTTACAGTCTACAATATTTACACTCCACAAGATTTACACTTGTCTAAACTATACATGTGGAATTGGGGGGACCTTATGGGTATGTTTTGGGTGGGTTTATCCCATGTTTTATATATCCTTTGGTCTTGGTTTTTATGGTAGTATAATATTGCTTTGATAGTTTCTTATTAATGTGCATAAAAATACTTGCACATGCATAAGGTTAAAGTATAACTTTGAAGTAGGTTATTGTATTATAAAATAGTTATGTTGATACAATAAATAAGAAGGTTACTATTTTGGGTTTTTCTTGTAATGATTTCCTAGGTTAAATATTGTTTACTATGTAATCTAGTGTGTATGCCATTTTTCTTTATTTTTAGAAAAAATATGATTTAGTATTATTTATTTTTTATTAGTTTATCATATATTACTCTTCATTGAGGATGAATAATAAGAGTTAGATGATGGAATTTATGTTTATATTTTTGACTTTGAGGTAGATTTAGTTAAAATGGATCAATTCATGTTGATTTTTATGGATGAAAACTTGATCTAATCAAGTATAGTAGAGGAGCATGATTATCACTTGCATAAGTTATATAATGTTTGTGCAAGCATAATTTGTTTGGTAAACTGGTCAAGTGTGCATTATTTAGTATGAGGTTTATAACTTTTGTAAAATCATCTTGGGTGAGAGAATATCAATGGATCCCTCAATGGTTCATACCATAGTTGAGTGTCCAACATCCACTAATGTAATTGAGGTGAGGAGTTTAAAATATATCTTTCCATTGGGTCCTCTTAATCAAAATGGTCCATAAATATCCATACAAATGCCTTGTCTAAGAAGGATTCATTTGATAAACTCTTAGGCTTTATATGCAATATAAGATAACAACATATCATGGATGATACATAAATGAGGCCTTGATTGCTTATATTTATATTTTATTTATCAAATTCCATGGAAATTGGTGGAATTATCTTCATTATTTGATAATAATTATGTTGATAAGTTTTTCATTGATTTCAAGGTTGATGTCATTAATTTCAAGGTGCATATGGTGAAGATACATGGTGAATGGTCTATGATGCATGAGCTTGTGTGCTTGGTGTGACAAGGAAGCCATATGATAAGAGATAATTTTAAGGAAACTTTATTTTTATATATTTATAGATAATTTTAAGGAAACCTAATGATTGTTTTGAGGTTGATGTCAATATTCAAATCAAGGTAAGCACATTTTGAGGATTAGGTGTCTTGAGAAGCCTAGTCATAACAAGTATAATCATATAATGAAAATGTGCATGATGATAATGAATAGGTTTGTGTGGAGGTATGATATTATCTAAGGAGAATAAAATTCATGTGATAAATATGTATAAGCATCAAGGATCATTTCAAGGTCAGTTGTCAAGCTTCAAGAAGCTTAAAAAGCCTAGTTATGACACTGATCATTACATGAAGAGACCTTATGAGAAGGTATGAGCTTGGTGTCTTAGTGAGATGGATGAAAATAGGAATAAAATTATTTAAGGTTAATTTATCATGTATTTAAAGCATTTTATCACTCAATATAGCTTCAAGGTGAGCCTACAAGGGTAAGACCTTAAGTCCAAATCTGTAATTAGACTAGTTCTAGACCCTACCTGACCTAATGAACTATCATGAGGTGTTTTCAAGGCTTGTGAAGGATGTATAGTAGTGTTTTAGAATTATATATTTTTCTTGATTTTTTATATGAGGTTTTGAGAGCTTGGATAGTGGTTATAAGGTTATTTTCAAGGCCTAATGTGACTTGCAGGTCAAAGCCTAGAGAGCAAAAAGAGAGAGCATGGCCTAATAGGCTATAAGGTTCTATTTCCAAGGAAATTATGTATATGTGAGTGTTTTAATAGGTATTTAATGTTTTTTTAAAGTATTTTTACCAAGTTTTAGGTCAAAATTTGAAGTTTAAGGCAAAAAAATATATTTTGAGATCTCTCAGTGCACAGAATGAAGGGTTATCAACCTGAGAAGGACTTTCAAGTGTTCATTGGAATTTTTAACCTTAGAATGTGAACATAATCCATTCATTTAACATGGGTAAGGATCATAGATAATATATTCATGCATTAGTTTTAGAAATGAGGGGCAATCCTTTATGAACAATTGTTAACACCAGAAATAGTGTTAACCCTCTGTAAAACCCTAACAATGACCTAATGTGAAATATATTATTATAAAGTGTTCATAATGTATTGGTATGGATATTTAAGTTATTTTATTTTGTATTAAACTCTCTCATTCCCCTCTAGGTTTATTTTTTTTTCAGGTGAGTGAGTGGACCCTATAAGAAAGGCCTTATTTCTTAGAGATTTATTGTAGTAGTTAGAGTTGACCAAGTCAAAGTTTATAAATTGATGGAGGTTGAATATTGAGACTTTTATTTTTATTTCCATGTTGGTTTATAATCAATTTATATTCCTCAAGTGTGCTAAACTAGCCATACAAGTTGACCAGATGCTAACAAGCCTAATGATGCAAATAGTGAGAAACCCAAGAAGTGAGAAGGTAATTAGGTATGTGTTATCATGGATTATGAATGAATCCATGTAAATGGATAAATTTTTAAATAATTTTAATGCATGTTCATTTTGGATATAATTTTTGAAGTTTAGTGAATATGATGAAAAATTTTCTCATAAGTTGACCTGTCTAGTGTAGATAAGATAGTGAAGGTACAAGTTCATGAAATTGGTCTGTAAGACCGATATTTTTATTTTACCATATATATATATATATATATATATATATATATATATATATATATATATATATATATATATATATATATATATATATATATATATATATATATATATATATATAATGGTATAATTATTACATATAATCATCCACATGCATCAATATTATATGTAAGTAGTCATACAAGTGTTAAAGGTCAAAATTACCATAATTGGTCTTTAAGTCAAACAAGCAGTTATATGTAAGCAAGTTGCAGAGATGAGTTTGAGACCCTATGCCATGATTTGATGTATATAATTCACTTAATTTTTTTTATTACTTTAATTACTTATACATTCTTTTTATAATCTTTTAATTCAGTGTAATATGTTGAAACATTGAAGCTAGAATGGCTTGACTGGTTGAGTGAGGTCTATGAGAGAGAGAAAGCCAACAAATTGGTCTGCAAGACCAATAATTGACATTATATATTATGATATTTTATTGAAGGATTTTATAATTATTTTTTTTATCATATTCATTCATTGGAATTAATTTAGTGTTTTATTTTAGGTGTCAAAAGTTCAAGTTTCCATGACTGTGTTTTGAGGTTAGTTGATAGTTCTAAGTGGGCTACTTGAAGAGAAGGGTTTCAGTATTTTTATCCTAAATTGTGTAGTCTAAATAATATTATTATGACCCTAAGGTCATGTATATTATATATATGTTTTTTTCCATGGTTTTTTGGAAAAATAGTGCTTATGCTTTAGTTGTTCAAAATGAATTTTCAGTGTATGCACAGGCTTAATTATGAATAGTGTTAATGGCATGCTTCAAGTGGTGATTGAAGCTAAAAGGTGTTATAGAGAATGTATAATATTATAATGGGTATATTTGAGTGGAATATGATATGTTCCTTTTGTGTGAAGTGTTTTAAATTTATTCAAGGTAAAGTGTAACGTGTCATAAATAGACCTAATGGGATTAGGTCTTCATAAGACCTAAAGGTGAGATAAGGCCTAATTGAGGTATGTCCGATTTAAATAGACTAAAATCAAATTTTATCCATATATATCAGATTTCATAATATACATTCCATGGTCTACCTAATAATTAAATGGTGTTTGGTTGACCAAGAAGGATATGAACAAGAGACTTGTATAAATATAAGGCAATTGTAGGCCCATTTATGTGTGAAGAGAAAAAATGAATGGAATAGAATATTGGTAAGTATAATAAGGTATTTTATACCATAATATGTGTAGAGGAACTATGATAATTTTTTATAGAGTTTATTTATATGAAAATTAAGGTCATATGACCTAATCAAGTCAAGAAGAGGGCTAGTTAAGCGAAGAAGGCTAGAAGGCAGTTTGAGAGGGCTAAGAGTGTGAAGAGATGAAGAAGTGGTCATCATAAGTTGGTTGAGTAATAGTGTGTCCTAAATGTGATTGAATTTTTTAGTTGTTTTATTTGGTGTTGATTCATCTAGGGGGTTGGTGCCTCCTTGCAAGTGGGTGCTTGTTAAATCCTAGCTGAGTTAGTGATTAGCTAGTTGGGGTTGGTGCTTCATATGAAGTGGGTGATTCACTAATTTTTATGTTTGTATTATATTAATATATTCCATTTGTAGATAAAAATGTGTTTTTTTTTCCTTGAGGGTTTCCCCCATATATGGTGTGTTGACTTGTGTAATCTTGTTTCATACTTGTATAGTTGATTGTTTATGCATTGCTTGATCTATATATTGATGACTTCTTAAGTGGAATCGATAATAAAAATTTTGAAGACTAATTCACCCCCCTCCCTCTAACTAATTTTACTTACAACATTTGTTATTATAAATTGGTCCTTTGAATCATGTTTAAAAGCCTAAAGGAGATCCTATAAATAAGAATGATTGGTCAGCAAGATCAACAAAGTTTCTCTATCAATAAGGCTTCATTATTCAATGGATCTAATTATAACTTTTAAAACATTAGGATGAAGATATATTTTATGTCTCAAGGTCATGATATTTGGTAATCAATTATGGATGGCTATAGTGCTCCTCCTATTCCACCAACTAATGCAGTAGGTAATAAGGCTAGTGAAAACAACTCCAAGGCAATGAATGACATTCTTTATAGCCTATCAGAGGTAGAGATTATGAAGATGATGCACTATGTATCAGCTAAATAAATATGGGAAAAATTGAATACCATCTATGAAGGATAAACCAAGGTGAATATGGTTAAGTTATAGACCCACAAAAGATAGTTTGAAAGTCTAAATATGAAAGAAGATGAAACCATTGCATCCTATCGGTTGAAGGTTGATGAAGTTGTCAATGCCATTAGAGGATTGGGAGAAGAGGTGAAATAATATATAGTTTTTAAAAAATTATTGAGATCACTAACTCCTAAGTTTGATTCTAAGGTATCTAAAGTAGAAGAGATGCAAGATTTGGACAAGCTAGAGATGCATGGGATTCAGGGCATCTTGACTACCTATGAGATGAGAACAAATGAAGGAAAACTTCCCAAAAAGGAAGTACATTTCAAAGTTAAAAATAAGTCAAAATCCAATATGGTAAAGTATGAGGTATGTTTATATATTGATGATGATGAACTCATAGCTATGTTTGCTAAGAAGTTGATGTTTGGATATGGTAAGTATAAAGGCAAGTTGCGTTTCAAATGATATAATTATGGTAAGATTGGTCACTTTGCATCTAAGTGTCCTAACAAGGATAAGATTGAGAATAATGAATAACATGATGAACATCATGGAGATGATAGGATCATCTATAAGCTTGACAATAACAAGATATATTTCAAGAAGAATGAAGGTAAGAAAGGGTCATTCAAAAATAAGAAAAGTTTCTATACCAAAAAAGACAACTCATCTAATGTAAGTGAATCAAGTACATCTGATAGTGATGATGGAAGTAATTAACTTGAACATGAAAATAATTAAACCCTATTCATGTCCATCAAATTAGAAAATGAGGGTTGATCAAATGGGAAAGGCCTTATGGTTGATTTAAAATCAGATGAAGAAGTTAGAGTAAATCTTGAGGTAGAATTGGTGAATGCCCTAGAAGAGTTGAAGTTTCAAAGAATAAAGAATCAAAAACTAAGATCATTAGTTAAGGACTATGAGGAGCATCTTGGTTTTTTTGAAGAGATACTGAGTAACACTTCTAAGGAGTATGATGATATCATCAATCAGATTGAAGCAAAAATGGAGATATTTAATGTAGAACTAAAGGATAAAGAGGAAAAGTGCATCAAAAATGAAATTAAACTGAAATACTTGAAATATAAGTTGCATCAATCATCTATCAAGGTGAAGACCTTTGTGAAGTTTGAAAATATCACTAAGGTTCTAGATGACATCCTAAGTAGCTAAAAGTCTACAAGTTATAAGATAGGCCTTGGTTTCAAAGAATAACAAAAGGAGGCATCTCAAGTCAAGGAGAAGGATGTTGAAGACAAGAAGGTTAACGTGAAAAGACCTATAAAATAGCCTAATTCTATGAGGTATGCTATTTCATTCAATGTTTATTATTTTGTATGTATTTTTTTTGTCATAAAGCAAGAGAGTGTAGAATACCCTCCAAAAATGAGTACTCATGGGACTATGGAAGTAGTCATAGTTCACTTCAATCAAATAGTATATATAAGATGGTTTAATAAAACTATCATAATGTAAGACACATTACAATATTCTATCCTAATATATTTATAAATTAATCAATTCAAAATAGGAGGTTTGAAGCCCCTAGAAAGAAAGAAAGAATGCCAATGAATGTATGGAAACAAAAGATAGTAAAGATGAGTCATGATCAGTCTACAAGCTCAAGTGGACTATTTGTTGTGATAGATCATACTTCAGATGTGAATTCAAGTCAAAAATTCCTGCTTTCAACTTGCATTGATGATTAAATTATTGATGAAGAGGCCAAGCCTATATTGCAAATCAAGCCTAAAAAGATACTGAAGGATATTCAGTCTTTTAAGAACATGGAGATCTAGGAATCTCTTGAACTTGTGATGTTTTAGTGATATATTTAAAGGAGTGAGTCCATTTTGCTTCATAGAGATACTATTTAGTTAGCATAAGCGTGGTTGATACTTGGTTTGATGGGAAGCTATTGAGGTTGTTGACTGAGCTTGGTCTGTGTTGGGAAGTGGTCTTATAATCTAAGTTCATTTAAGGAGGTATGCATGGAGTAATGGGGATCATATTGTCTTAATAATTCATATTATATGTGTTGAAATTTTATTTCAAAGAATTTGTGACTCCAAATTACATTTGAGAAGACCTTTGCCATTAATGTCAAAGGGTGATAAAGTTCAAGAAGGAAGAATGACAAGATTGGGGGAGATGAGAGAGATCAGATTGATAAATGTTTCACCATAAATGACAAAGGGTTAGTTTTTTTATAAGTTTTTTCATTGATTTCAATTTTGATAACATTGATGTCAAGGTGCATTTGGTGAAGATGTATGGTGAAGGTTTGTGAGGCATGAGCTTGTATGCTTGATGTGACAAGGAATCCATATGACAAGAGAGAATTTGAATGAAACCTAATGTATCTCTATTTAGAGATAATTTTAAGGAAACCTCATGATTCTTTTGAGGTTGATGTCAAGATTCAGGTCAAGGTAAGCATGTTTTGAGTACTAGGTGTCTTAAAAAGCCTAGTCATAACAAGCATAGGCATAGCATGAGCATGTGCATGATGAGAATGAATAGTTGTGTGTAGAGGTATTATATTGTCTAAGGAGCATGAAATTCATGTGATAAATGTATATAATCATCATGGAGTGTTTCAAGGTTAGTTTTCAAGCTTTAAGAAGCTTGAGAAGCCTAGTCATGACACTGGTCATTGCATGAAGAGACCTTATGAGAAGGTATGATCTTGGTGGCCTGGTGAGATGTATGCACATAGGAATAATAATAATATATATAAGGTTAATTTATCATGCATATGATTCATTATATCACTTAGGAGAGATTTAATGTGAGCCTCCAGGGGTAAGACCTTAAGTCTAAATCTGTAATTAGACTAGTTCTAAACCATGCCTGACCTAATGACATGTCATGAGGCATTATAAATACCTATTAAGTATTTAAAATATTTTTTGAGCATGATATAGGTTTATATAATTTGTAAATTATGTTTTGAGAGATTGGACAGTGGTTAGAAGGTCAGTTTGAAGGCCTAATGTGACTTGCAGGTTAAAGCCTAGAGAGCAAACAGAGAGAGCATGGCCTAATAGGGTATGAGTTTATTTTCAAAGTAAATTAAGGATAGGTGATTGTTTTTATAGGTAATTAATGTTTTTTCAAGTATGTTTACCTATTTTTAGGTCAAAATTTGAAGGTTAAGGAAAGATAAAGTGTTTTGAGATCTCTCATGTGCATAGAATGAAGGGTTCTCAACTGAGGACTTTCAAGCATTCATTGGAATGTGCAACCTCTGAATCTTAACCTTATCCATTCATGGTATATGGGTAAGGGTCATATATAATATATCTAATAATTATTTTAGGAAATGAGGGTTAATCCTTTATTAAAAATCATTAACACCATAAATAGTGTTAACCCTCTCTAAAACCTTAACAATGACCTGATGTCAAATATCTTATTCTAAAGTGCTCAAAATGGATTGGTATGGATATTTAAGTGATTTTAGGTTGTATTAAACTCTCCCAAGAACCTATAGGTGTGATTTTTTTGTCAAATGAGTGAGTGGACCCTACAAGAAAAGACTTATTTCTTAGAGATTTATTTTAATAGTCAGAGTTGACCAAGTCAAAGTTGATAAATTGATGGAGGTTGAAGATTGATAATTTTATTTGATGTCCATGATGTTTTTTTTATTCCTTAGGTGTGTTAAATTGATCATATAAGTTAACCAGTTGTTAATAGGCCTAATGATGAAAATAGTGAGAAACCCAGGTAGAAGTGAGAAGGTGATTAGGGATGTGTTATCATGGATTAGGGATGAATAAAAGTACATGTATACATTTTAAAATACTTTTAATAAATTTTCATGTTGGATATAATTTTTGGATGGCAATTAATATGATGAAAATGTTGCTCATAAATTGACATATCTAGTGCAGATGAGACAGTGAAGGTACAAGTTCATGAGATTGGTCTACAAGACCAATATTGTCATTTAACCATATTATATATCTATTTTATTATGGTATAATTATTTAATATTATCATCCACATGCATAAATATTATACTTAATAAGTTATACAGGTGTTGAAGGTCAAAATCACCATAACTAGTCTTCAAGTCAAATAGGCAATTCTAGGTAAGTTGTAGAGATGAGTTTGAAACCCTATGCCACGAGTTGATGTATATAATTAAATTAATGTTTTTATTTTTTTACTTTAATTACCTATAAAATATTTTAAAAATTTTGGAATTCAATGTAATAGGTTGAAACATTGAAGCCAAAATGGCTTAACTGGCTAAGTGAGGTCTACGAGAGAGAAGGTCAACAAATTGGTCTGCAAGACCAATAATTGACATTATATATTATGATATATTTTTTTATGTTATTATAATTATGTTTTTATATCATATTCATTGATTTTAATTACTTGAGTGTGTTCTTTTAGGTGTCATAATTTCAAGTTTCCATGACTGTGTGTTGAGGCTAGTTAACAGTTCTAGGTGGGCTACTTGTAGAGAAAGGTTTGAGTAATTTTATCTTGATTTGTGGAGTATAAATCATATGGTGAGAAAATTTAGGTCATTTATATTATTTATATATAATTTTTTTATATGGTTATTTGTAAAAAAATTGCTTATGCTTTAGTTGTTAAAAATGGGCTTTCTATGTATGCACAGGGCTAATTGTGAATAGTGCTAATGGCATGCTTCAAGTGGTGGTTGAATATAAAAGGTGTTATGGAGAATAAATAATATTATCATTGTAATATATTAGTTTAATATTATATTAGCCTACCATTTTAATTTTTTTAAAGTGCTCCAAGGAAGGTAAAGTGTAGCGTGTCCTAAATAGACCTATTGGGATTAGGTCTCCATGAGATCTAAAGGTGAGATAAGGCCTAATTGAGGTATGTCATATTAAAATTTACTAAAATAAAATTTTATAAATATATATAATATGTCATAATATATATTATTTTTCCTAAATAATAAGGTAAGGGTGTTTTTCTGACTACGAAGGATATGAACAAGAGACTTGTATAAATATAAGGCAGTTTTAGGCCTATTTGTGTGTGAAGAGAATAAGCAAATGGAATAGAATATTGGTAAGTATAATAAAGTATTTTAGAAAATAAAATGTGTGTATAGTAACTATTATGAAGTTTTTATATATTTTATGTATATTAAAATCAAGTTCATATGATCGAATCAAGTCAAGAATAGGACTAGTTGACTGAAGAAGTCTAGAAGGTAGTTAGAGGGATAAGAGTGTGAAGATATAAATAAGTGGTCATAATCAGTTGGTTTATAAATATGGTGTCATAAATGTTATCAAAGGTTTTAGGTGGTTGATTTGGTGCTAAGTCATCTAGGGAGTTCATGCCTCTTTGCAAGTGGGTGTTTTTTAAAGCTTAGCTAAGTTGGTGCTTAGCGAATTAGGGTTGGTGTTCCATGTAAAGTGGGTGCTTAACTAAATTTGATGTTTGTATTATATAAATATAGTCCATTTTCAAATATCAATGGGTTTTTTTACCCTTGATGGTTTCCCACATATATGGTATTTTGACTTGTGCAATCTTGTTTCATGCTTGTATAGTTGATTGTTAATGCATTGCTTGATCTATGTATTGATGATTGCTTAAGTGGAATTGATAAGAAATTTTTTGAATATTTATTCACCCCCATCTCAATAATTTTTATTCCAACACATTATAGGGTGGTAGTCCATTAAATATATTAAATGAAAATATTATGAATAATTATTTGAGGACTTCTATCTAAGAGCTTTGTTTTTCTCCTACGTTGATGAATTATGAGATATTTAAGAGGTTTTGTAATTTTAATTCCCTCACTTATAAAATGTTCTTATACATCATGTAGTGATTAAAAATTCCTTACATTAATTTTGTTAATTAGATTGACTTCAACCTTGAAGAAGGTATTAAATTGTCATTAAAGGGTGGTATGTAGATATAAGAAGGGTTTTTTTAGAAGAGATCTTTGATGATAATGCACTTTTTCATGATTTTTCCTTTTTAGACTCATTCCAATGTTTAGAGAGGTATATCAAAATCATATTTTTCAATCATCATGTTTATAATACCCTAATTTTTTATAATGGTGGGTTGTTATGTATGAAGAGACCCAATATGGGTTTAGCATTGAATTGAAAATGTGTGTAAGGGTGTTATTATATTTGTGTAAATCAAAGTTCTTAATGAGGGATGAATTGAACACAATAGTGAGTATATTTTATAAACCCACTTAAGGGTCCAAAACCATTGATGCTTCTTTATTTGAAAAAAAGTTAACCATAATTTATAAGGGCCCATGACCACTTATTCTTCCTCATTTGCTAATTAATTTTTATTTTATATTTTTAATTTAGCATATGTTCCTAAAAATAGTTATTGAAGTGGGCCATAATTAAGGAATGGATTGGATAGGTTTAAAAGTATGAAGTTGAGTCTATATGGGGTAGTGAAATATAAAAAATAACTCAAAAGGGAAGAAGATTGTATTCACAACCAAAAATTTGTATTAGCATCATTAACCAAAAATTAAATATCAAGGTACATTATATAGTGAGGAATTAGGTCACCCAAAAAGGTAATTAGCTAAACTCATAATTAAAAAATGACTTAAAATACATTTATTCTAATGATCTATTATTAACCTAGACAAACTAATTAGACCATGTAGGTAAAACTATGTATTGGGGAAAATCCTACACTAACACCTCCCCTTAATCATAGCTTAGGTGAGTATAAGAATTAGGTCCTATCACAAAGGTTTAATGAGGTACCCAAGTACAAAGAGATGATCCACCAAAGGAGGAAGAAGTTAGAGCTGTTTAAACCCCAAGAAGAGCCTACAAATGAAGATACTTGTTCTCAGTGAAGGGTTTGGTGAATATATCAATAATTTGCTCTATTTTTTGGATGTAACATAGATCAATGAGTTTCTCATAGATGACCTCATAAATTTAATGCATGTGAATATCAATATGATTAGTTCGTTGATGGAGGATCATATTCCTATAAATCTAGATTATGCTTTGGTTATTGTAAAAGATTATTTTTAGTCATTAAAACTAGATGCCAAACTTAGTGAGAATACCTTAAAGCCAAATAGACTTAGTGGCATCATTGACAACTCCTTTGTATTATACCTCAATAGAAGATAAATCAATAGTATTTTTCTTCTTACTTGACCAACTAATCAATTCTAAACCAAGGGATAAACTATAGCCTGAATTAGACTTACAATTTTGAATATCACCAGCCTAATTTGAATTTATATAACCAATTAATTTGTTTTTTATTTTTACTCCATAGTGAATCTGAAAACTATGAGTACCTTGAATGTAGTGGAGAATCCTCTTAGATACTTTTTAGTCCATCTCATGTGATTCTTGAATAAATCTAGAGACCATGAAAATTTCATATGAAATGTCAATCCTAATGCGCATAAGGTAGGTGAGACTGCTAATAAGTCATCGATACAAGGTAACATCAACCAAAGGAGATGGACAATAAACCTTAAGCTTCACACCAGATAGAAAAGGAGTCAGAGCTAGCTTATAGTTAGTCATGCTAAACTTTTCAAGCAAATCAATATCATACTTAGGTTGTGTAATAGTGATACTATTGTGATGGTAGATGAAAAACCCCCTATGATTAATAGATCATCCACATACAGAACCATAATCAAGAGTGAATCATCCTACCACAAAATGTATACATTTAAATTAGAATTACATATGGATAAACCCAATATAAAGAATAAAGGAGTGAATATTGGCATATCAAGATCGAGGAGCTTATTTGAGGCCATAAATAGATTTTTTAAGTTTGAAAACTAAGGATGAATATTCCAAAAATACTTTTGGTTGTTCCATGTATATTTTTTCTTTAAGGTCACTATGAATAATTACACTCTTCACATCCATTTGATGAACATCTTAGTGATGTGCTACGTCAATGGTAAGAGTGAGTTAGATTGAATTCATTTTGGAAACTAGGGAAAATGTATTAGTATAGTCAATGCTAGGTACCTAAGAAAAATCCTTTGTTATCAAACATGCTTTGAACTTGTCTATAAACCCATCTACTACAATTTTTTTCAATAGATCCACCTACATCGAACAAGTTTTCTTCCCTTAGGAAGAGGTCATAAATCCCAAGTTTTATTCCTCAACAAGGAACCATATTCCTCTTCCATAATAATATCCCAATCAAGAGTGTTTGATGCCTCACAAAACTATTACAAATTAGAATCAGAAGCAATGAAAGCATGTGAGGCATCCTAAAATTATGAATGGGTTTGTTTGGTGTTTGATGGATGTCTAGCCCATTAGCCAACACTTTGTAGTGTTTATCTATCCCAAAGAGGACCAGTTCTCAAATATTCAAGAGGAGATTCCTCATCCTATGAATATGTTCTGGAGAAGGAGGAGTTGAGTCCTCATCACTAATCTCATCATTAGAATTAGAAGAAGAATTTGAATCATAAAGAATTTTTTTAGATGGATATGAATCATCAAAACTGTCATCACATCTCAATGTGTCCAAAAAAGAGGGAGAGGTATCAAGTGTGGAATCTAAAGGAACCTCTTGAAAATGAATAATTTTATTAATGAATAATTAATGAGTAGTGGGACAGAGAACCCTATATCCCTTAATAACTTTAGGATATCTAACAAATATGCAAGGTTTATTCTAAGGTTGTATTACCTTACATTTATTCTTTAGAATGCAAGCCAAAGTAGGAGATCCAAACACTAGAAAGTGTTTCACTATGAGTTTTTAATACTCCAAACTTCAAAAAGAGTGACTCCCTTCAATGTTTTATGAACAACTCAATTATAGATATAAAAAACATAATTGATGGCCTCAACCTAATACTAAGGTGTAAGAGACTTGAAGTCTAGCATATAGTTGGCCATTTCTTTTAAATACCTATTCTTTCACTCTACAACACCATTTTTCTAAGTATTATATAGAATTGTATGATGCAATTCAATTCCCTATGATGTGTATAATAACTCAAAATGGTTACTGACATACCTCTATTGTCAATCTAAAAAATCTTGATGGATTTACCTAATTGGTTTTCTACAAGTGTCTTTAATTCCTAAAAATGATCAAAGACTTATAATTTATGCTTATTGCAATACACCCAAGTGTACCTTAAAAATTCATCTATGAAAGTAAGCATGTTTTAGTCCTATTGAATGAAGGTTTTACAAATAGACCAACACTATCATTGTAGACAATCTCCAATATTTATTCAACTCTTTGTGATTGGCCTTTATCATACTTATCTTTAGGTTACTTACCAATTATGAAACCTTGGAAAACTCTATAATAAAACTTGACTTGTGGCAACTTGACCCATGTTGTGATGACTAAGTTTCTCCAAATAGTGATAATTGATATGGCTAAATATCTCATGCCATAATTTACTCACCCCATCTGAATGAGTGAGTAGTGTAGTAGAGGTTGAATTAGGAGAAAAACATGAGAAGTATACAATTATGACTAATGATCTACTTTCTCAAATACAATAATTGAGTCACTGTATACTTCCCTAATAACCATTGAATTGGGTGTGAACTTAAATTTCTTGCCTAAACTGATGCGAGTGATTTGATAATTAGATAGGAGATTGGTAGATAATGAGGAAACATGTAGAACATCATAAAATCTCCTATCCTTCACTTAAATATATCCTCTCCCACTAAATTATATAAAATTATTATCACTCAACAAGATGGAATTCATATAAAAAGGCTCCAAGGTTTAGAACATGTCCTATGATGAAGCCATGTGGTGTGAAACACCAAAACTAATTACCCAGGTGGAAGGATAGGATATAACTAAAAAAATTACTTTGCCCTTATCTTTTCCCTTTTTATTATATTTGACCTTAAAAGATTCAAGTGCTAATGAACTCTAATTAGAAGAATCAAGGACACTAATATTGTGATTTTTAAGCATCTTTGTTAGTTGGTCAATCTATTTCTTCCTGCATTTAGATTTATCATGCCCATATTTCTTGCAGTAAGCACATGTGAATCACTCTTTTTTAGGTTTCCCATCTGAAGAGGAATCTTTTGATGTGTTATAATTAGCATCATATTTTTTACCCTTTCTTTGCTCTCAGTCTTTTTTATTTTGTTTCGTTTCCTTACTACCAAAAGCCTTTTGTTTGTCATGACTCACAATTAAAGCATGTAATTTAGATGACTTCAATGTACCCATTTGAATGAGCTTATCTTTTTCTCGATTCAAGTTAGTATAAAATTCATCTAAGGATGGCATGGTCCATGTAGTTCCAAGGGCACGCTTAGAGATGTGGAAGGTAGAAATGAATACATAATATTTAGATATCAATTTGGAAAAGATAGAAAGAATCAATTGATCATCCTTTTTTTCAATGCCACATAGTTTCAACTCCAACGTGAGTGATTTGAACTTTATGAATAAGTCATGTATAGTATCAAAGTCACCTAGGCTCAAATTTATGAGCTCATTTTCTAACTCATGAACCTCATTATGTCCTACTTCCCAAATATTTTTTTTAATATGATCAAAACTTCATTAGGAGTAGTAACAGATTCAATATGAAAGAATAAGTAAAGATACATAGATAGGCATAGTAGATGATAGGCTTCATCTCTTATATTAAACTACTTCACCTTCTCTACCTCAAGTGTTAGTTCCTTTTTTGTACTCATCATGATTTGGTGTAAGTATTTTCTCCTCAAGAGGATTTTGACTTTGACTTTCCACTCATGATAGTTAAACAGTGTAAGAATCAGAACTAAACTTTGATCCATGGTACAAAAGGATGTATTTAACTATGTGATAAAATAATATAAATATGTAACCCCCATAAATCTATATAGGTTCAAAATTACAAGGTACAATAATAGCATCAATGTTTATAGATTAAAAAAATAGCACTTTCAAAAAAGACATCTAAAAAAAGTAATGATCTTCACTTTTCATAAATTTTAGGTGTGCAAAAGTTTCAGTTGAATTTTTTTTTTGTAACAAACCTCCCCAAAATAAAAACTTATTCCCCCTTAGAGTAAAATTTAAGCACTTTTGGGTTGGAAGTGACCAGGGGCTTAACTCCCATGTGACTATTAATAAGACCCTCATGGCCATCATAGGGTGTTAAATGGGTAGTAGATATGGAAACATGCTCAGACATGGGTCAAATTTTGCTTAGTCTATGTACAGGGGCATCAATGTCTATCGAAGGTGTTTGCATGACTATCAAAGTCTACATGGGTTTTGAATAGGACTATCAGGTTCTACATGGGTTGTGAGTAGGAATATCGATCTCTATGAGGCATGTGAGTAAGGTAATCATAGTCAACCTAGGCTACAAGTAGGGTTGTTTGGGTATGATAGGTGTGTAAGTGGATTCATCTAAAATTTCATTGTAGTGTAATGAGTGTCACTTGATACCACCTTGTCCTAACTTATCCCTATACTTATATTAAGGCCTCTCTTGATTATTTTTTAGCTTTTGTGTGAGTCTAGCCTATTCCCAAATACACCAAAATTAGCATTAAACCATCCCCTAGGTACCCAAGCTCCTTGTTCACTAGCTTATACTAGTTGGACATTAGTTCAACCCTTAGGGACACTATCGCACTGGACTAGTGACCTAAGGACCACACTAGTATCATTTTTATCCTTACTCTCCCAAAAGATATCTTTCTATTCCCCAAATCATTCATAGGGTCAGCCTACACCTATTTCACACCTTAATATGCACTATAATTCTATATATAACCACTTTCAATAACTTATCCACTAGATGTAAATTAGATGCAAATACCCATAAATAAACTCAGAAATAGTTGTGAAAATCAAGGTCATTTATCCCTATTCTACCTTACTTCTACATACACCCATCTATAGTATCCCAAAGCTTAGATTACTTATATTTATAGTCTCAAGTCACATTCAAGGCACTCAAATTGGCACTCATACTAGCATTCACTTGTACTTTCACTAGTACTTACATTGGAAGAACTACATTAGGCTTGATCCCCTTTTGAGTTATTGGTATGTAGGAAATGCTTAGCACATGGGGTGTTGAGGTCACATCCAACCTACCCTACTAATGCCACTATTTTATAATTATGTTCATAAAATACCATAAAAAACATGGAGGCCTAGGGTTTCACATATAAATCAATTAAAATAAGGAATAAATAGTGAACTAGTATTAATCCACTTAATAATAGATGTCTCAGGACTAGGTGAAGCTCCACCCAGAAGATCATTGCCCTTGTTTTTAAAAAGACACTATCATGCCCCATATGACACTAGAATAATGTGCTACTATCCATATGATGGTACTACTATCTAGGAGTGTTTTTTACTCTTGTTTCCAGTTCACAACACTCTTTATAGTCTTTGTACTAGTTTCTAGCCTATAATTTATTTGTCTTAGTTAGTTTACAACTAAATACATCTCTTGTAGTTAATTTTTTATTTATAGAATAATTGTAAAAGTTAATTATTGTAAAAATCATAAATTAAAATTATTATATATTTATTCCATGATTTAATATTTTAAAACTTTAGAAAACTAGGGTTTTACATTCCATAAGCCCCTTAAAATTTAAATCATTTGGTGAACCCAACTTAAGTCAAATATATTGCTTAAAACCCCTATTATTCCATTAGGGTTTCCTTTCTTATTTCTAAAATTTGCTCAATTTTATTTTTTAACCTTTCATCATGATTATTACAACAAAAACAATTTTTTACTTTTTGGTACAAAGTTTTATGGTTTGCCTTGCATGCTTATTACCTGCCATTTGTAGAATGATGCACATGTATGTCACTCCTCTCATAGATCACATTATAAATCAGCTTACTTCACACAGTATTCCACTTCCTCTTTGGCTCCCCTTCTATGGAGAGATATGTTACATGACCATTTTTGAGTTACCTCTAGTTACTACTCGATGAGACAAAGCTTAGAAGACTCATTTTTTTTTATTCCTCCACCTAGACTATTTGACTACCTTCACTCTCATCCCACCTTTATTACTCATCCCTGATAAATAATAGATCATATGGTTTGATTTGTTACTATATGGAATCATATGCCTCCTTATCCAATACATAAACAACATAATCCCAACATCCCTCCTCATCCCCAAAATAATACAATGAGATATAGGGATCAGCATAGAGCATACGATATTTTGGATCAATTGAGAAATACACCAATTAAGATTTATATATTATAATTACTTTAAAAGGCGACCACCTTTAAAGATATTCTTTTTCAAACACTCAATCATACATATTTACCTCAGGATACAGAACCAACTTATTTTTCATTTATCATAAACACTATTAAGGACATTGAGGATGTTATATCTTTTTCCAATAAGGATTTACCATCACATTCAGTTATTGCTCAGAATTTACCACTTTTTATTCAAGCACAAAACAATACCATTGTTGTTAAACAAGTTTTAATTTAAAGTGGTTTGGGACTTAACATATGCAACATCACATTTTTATAGACTATGGGGTTTGATATAGTATCCATTCAGAAGACAGAATAATATCAGAGGTTTTGATGACATTCCTAAACAAACATAGGGCTCTATTACATTGGGTATTATGGTTGGGCCAAAAACCTTATCCATAGTTTTAGGTGATGCCTAATCATTTGCATTACAATTTATTACTTGGGAGACCTTGGATATATGACATGGAGGTTGTACCCTCTACCTTACATAGATGTGTCAAGTTTTTATTTGAAGTATATTTATACACTTGTCCAACTAATAACCAACTATTCATATATTACAGAGTCACTGATCCTACTACCCTAAGTATATATTTAGATGGAACACCTCATATTATTCTTATAGAAAAAATGTATACATATGAGATAGAGGAATCTAGTACCATTATTCATGAACCAATTCTAGATACTCGTAAAACACCATTATCTCCACCCATAAAGGAGAATGATCCTCCTATAACACCATTACCATCACACATGATGGAGAATGATCCTCTTAAAACATACTTATCCTTTCCCATAGTGGCTGATGAGATTCACATAGCACAATTACCATTACTTGTTAACTCAGAGGAAGTATACTTTAGAAACTTATATAGATATTCAAAGACCACCACATAGGATAACATAACACCCACTAATATTTATGATTATTTATGTGGATTGAGCTTTACACCAGTAGGCCCTGGAGAGTACATAGATGATTCCAAAGCATTCATACCTTTACCTACATAATCATCACCACCAATTCATAGCTCCATAGATTTAGGCCCAGACATTCACTCATAATTAGAGGCTAATTCTTTGATACACTCAGTACATATGGTTACACATATGGATATTATCCAATTATCTAGATTTATCCAAGCAATACACAGGATAAACCACACCAAATTTTATAGATATTATATGATAGATGATTGATAACATTACCCATAGTTTTAAACATATCCATTAGTAGGATGATCAACCCTTTTATCATTTTCACAAGATTATCAGACATGATACAAATACATGCTCAACATTACAACAAAAATTGAATAAGTTTAAAGCTCAGGGCACTATCTAAATTACATAGTTTTTGCCTTCACCAATACAAGCACCATGATGGACTCTTCATCAATACCAACATTCATGGAATGATCCCTTGACTATTTGGGCCTGAATCAAGGACCAATACATCTCTCATGTTGTTAAAATGAGGGTTCTAATCCTAAGACTTGTAGATTATCATTTTTACAACACATAGGACATCAAGAGACTAAGCTATAACATGTTATCCATTATCAGGACTCCTTAAGACATATCACACTACTAGTTACATGTGGTCCAAAGGTGGTCAACACACTAATCTTAATCATGAGCACAAGAACTTATAAACTTGTTACACTTGGAAGTACATGGTTACATGGAATGGATGTTGCAATTGACGAGATAAACAAATGTTTGACTTTCAATTATGAGGGATGCATAGTTCATATTCTGTAGTATGGCATAGATGAGCATCATAGAATTTATATAGATACTCTTTGGTTTAATGTGGTTTAACTTGGGACTACAAAGGAGACTTCTTACACAATAGAGCAACATGCCATTCAGATGCACATAATCCAAACTAACACTAAGGTTAAGGCTATATTTGTACCGATAGTATGGTATGATGATCATAAGATGATGATTTATTTGAGTTTTGGTAGGTTCAGTATCTAACATTGGTGACTTCCTACCAAATATGTCATTTAACTATCCACATCATATGGATGTGCTCTTAGGTCTATAGTGGTACTACATCACATTTTTATATAATCTCATTTACTTACACATTGCTTGTACATATATTATCTTACTTTGATCCTTATGTATAGTTTCATTTTCATATTGCTTGTACATAACTTATACCCAGAAAACACAAAAATAATATAACATTTTTAAAAATATAAAAATATTCAAATACTTTCTTAGAAAATACAAAATTTAGATTATATGCATTGCCACATTTACATTCCTTATATTTTATAGGTACTACATACGTTATCTATGTTAGTATAGTCAGTTTTATCATACATACATGCTTCACTTATTATATTCGAGTGTTTACAGATCTCTATAGAACTCAAGTCCTCTACAAGATCCCAATTTCTTATTATCTACCCATTGAGGGCATATACATAGATACACATATTAAAATTTGATACATTTTCCCATTGGGATCATCAAACTACATAGCTTCCAGTTTACCAAGTTACATATTTCTATACTCTATATCACAGATTTCACATTGCTTATATCTTGATATTGATCATCTTATACTACATAGATTTTTTGATGACTACCACTACCATAGACTTAGCTTATGTACATCTTTTATCTTATATGTATTTGTACCACATGCTTATGCACACTCTCATTTCTTACTTTATTAGTTTATATTTGAGTGTGTCTCTTTGCTTCTACATCTATTTAAGGGCATTTGAATATGCCATTGTTCCATGGCTCTAAGTCAATTCCTTTCATTATGTGTATGCCTTGGACATGTGTCCATGTCCTTGAGTATGCCTTCTTGATTGTGCATGTGGACATTTGAACATGTCCTTATATGTGGATCTAAGCCAACCTTGTTTGTTATATGTGTATGTAGACATTTGAGCATGTCCTTGTATGTTTTCTCTTTTTCAAACTTAGTGACATGTGTTCACATGTCCCTTGTATTGTGTCCCTTTGGCCTACCTTACATGCCTCAGGTGTTTGTATGTATGCTTCATGGCCATGACACTTGTCTCTTGATTTTTACTTTTACACTCAATTTTTGATGCCATGAGGGACCTCATGCATATCCCCTTCCTCCTTGGGTGCCTTAATGGACATCATGCCCCATCCCCCTAGGTAGTTCCTTAAATTATACTCAATTTTTTTATTTATATGCATGCTTACATTGTTCCATCTATATTGATAATCTTGTGAATACTAGATCTAACATACATCATACATTACCAACTTATGCTCAGATTATTTTTACATTTTGATGTCATGTATACACATTATATTGATTTATCACATAACTATCATATGTTTTCAATCTAACACACAAGATGCATAGCTTTTATTTTGAGGATAGTTATTGTAGAGGTTCAAAAACTCCCCTCAAAAGAGGAGCATTCATAGCGGTTTGTCACAGAGATCAGGCCATCTTAATGCACTAAGAACATAGATTTTAGCACACAAACATATTATAGAACTTAGATTTTGGAAAATATAGTGAGAAATAGTCACATATAGATCAGTCTTAGTTTTTTTCACAAAAACAACATAGTTGGTCAATAGCATGGCATAAAAGATACTAGCATAGTGCACTATTGTCCAAGGGACCATGCTACTATCTAGTAGCCCCATAAATAAAAAATTCTAGAATTGCCAAAAACATATAGTAGGTATAGTCTAAGTTTGCATAGTTTCAATCATGGGTTATTAAATATACTCAGTTTATGCTCAATTATACATAAATTGCATAGGTTTTTCTTAGGTTGGGGGCATCATGCATGACATGATCACTCTTATTTAAATTTTAGATACTCAGGCATAAATTATTATAACTCAGTCCATAATCAAGGCACATATATCAGATTTAGGGGCATGTGCATGGCACATTATTCTCATATGTTCAGTTTGACACTAGGACTCTCAAATAGAATAAAAACCCCATGTCATTCTCCATGTTATTCCAGATACTATTTTCACTAGTTTTGAATCAGATTGATGCCTTATTCCATATAAAACAATTGGCATTACTAATTCATCCTTAAGCTACATATCCAAGTGCCTAAGCGGTCCCTAAGCCATTTTTCATTTCAAAGTTTTTAAGTGTTTCTAGATCCATCCGACATAGTTTTAGTTACATCATACATATTCAGCTACATTATGTAATTTCAATTACAAATGCATCTACTACACATGTGTAGGCAATGATAGAGCCATAGCCTACTTGAGTTCTTAAACCCCTACATAGGAGTGTTGGATAAGCCATCAATCTAATCTAAGTTATTCATAGATTATGATCCACCAAGTAGGGGTTGGCAATGATGGAGTCAAGGCCAGCTTAAGTTCTTAAAACACCCACACATGAGGATTAAGCAAGCCATTAACTTAGTCCAAGTTATTCACCATTTGATCACTAGCTACATGCAAACACATTAGATGTCCTCAAGTTCTAGCATTGGTTCATGTACCCAATGAGGTGTATTCATTCATTTCTTCTCTCTCATCTCTTGACTCATTTTTATCTTTGATTTTGACATTTATTAAGTAAGGACCATTTCCTTTATGTTTTATTTGTAGGATATGTAATGGATCATGCTTCACAGACTCAGACCCATATTCATGGGCTTTACCTCTTAGGTAAGTCTAGGTACATTTCTTTATCTTTATCCTGGTCATTTTTCTTTTTTAAATTTCAATAGTAAAGGGGGGAAATGTATTCATCTAAAATGTCATTTTAGTGTAATGAGTGTCATTTAAGATGAATTTATCCTATCTTAGCCATAGACTTATCTTAGGGCCTTTCTTGATCATTTTATAACTTTTGTGTGAGTCCAGCCTATTCCCAAATATACCAAAACTAGAATTAATCCATCCCTTAGGCACCCAATCCCCTTATTCACTATCTTATGCCACTTGGACATTAGTGCGACCCTTTGAACACTAGTGCATTGTGTTAGTGACCTAGGGATTGTGTTACTATCTTTTTACTCCTTACTCTCCCAATGGATATCTTTTTTTTAATCTAAAGCACTCCTAGGGTTGGATTAGACCTATTTAACATATTGAAAATCAATATAATGTTATGTATAGACCATTTTCAATCACTTATCCACTAGATGAAAATCAGGTGCAAATATTCATAAATAAACTCATAAACAATTGTGCAAATCAATGTCATTGATCCCTACTTCTACATATACCCATATAAAACATCCCAGAGCTCAGATTACTCAGATTCACAAACTTAAATTCACACTCAAGGTACTCAAATAGACACTCATGCTAGCATTCACTTACACTTGCACTAGTTCTTAGATTGGGAGAACCACATCAGGCTTAATCCCATTTTGAGGTGTTGATATGTAGGCAACATTCAACACATGGGGTGTTGAGGTCACAACCAACCTACCCTACCAATCCCACTCTTTTCTACTTATGCTTATAAAATACTCTAACAAACATGGAGGCCTAGGGTTTCACATGTAAATCAGTCAAAAATAGGAATAGATAGGGAACCAATATTTATCCATCCAGGGATAGGCATCTCAGAACTAGGCAAAGCTCCACCCAGAAGATCATTATTCATACTTATAAAAGGACACAACCATACTCCAAAGGACACTAATATAGTGCACTACCATCCATAGGACCACACTACTATCTACGAGGGTTTTTGACTTCTATTTCTAGTTCATAACACTACATAGTCTTTGTACCAATTTCTAGTCTATAATTCATCTATCTCAATCAATTTCTATCTAAGTACATCTTTTATAGTTTATTTTCTATTTATAGAATAATTATAAAAGTTAATTATTATACAAATTAGAGGCTATAATTATTGCATATCTATTCCATGATTTATTATTCTAAAAATTTAACAAACTAGGGTTTTACATTTCATAATTCTCTTAAAAGCTAAAATAGCAAAAAATGTTGTTGGGTTTCAATAGGCATACAAGTAAGGTCGTCAGATTCTATCAGGGCTATTGACAAGAAGGTCAGATTCTGACCAAGTTACTTACAGACGGATCAGGTTCTGCCATGTTTGCTTGTAACCACCCAAAAGTCTACCCAACTACCAAAATTTCCTATGAAGGTTGGAAATTCTGTGAAGTTGAAAAAAATCCCAAAAATATAGATTCTATATAGCTTCTCCAAAATCTGACAAATACACAATTGGTTTCTTGACAAACCTAGAAAAACCCATAAATATTTTTTTCTCAAAATCATCAAAAGTACAGACTTTTATAGAATTCAAAAAATGACATCGAAACCTTCCAAAAATAATTGAAAATTGACTATCACGAAACTAGGTCATGTTAATAGCCATTTTAAGGATTTTTTCACCTTCTAAATCTAACGACATTATCCGTTTTTCACTTTGAGACTCCAGATATGTAGATTTGTACATATTTTTGAGAAACTCTACCAAACCTTACAAAACTAATATCAATAAAAAGATACCAAACAAGTTAGAATGCTTGATCTCATAACAGAGGTTATGGCATTAGGCTACCATAAGTGCTCTAATGCTATGTAGGAATGGGTTACAATCAAGAATCAGATCGAATAGGATCAAATGCATGAAACTGAGTTTGTATGGAATAGTAAAATTTGAAAAATAATTGAAAATGGAAGAAGTTTGTCTTCACAACTTAAAACTTATTGTATTATTATCATTAACAAAAAAAATATATAGGTACATTATATAGTAAAGAGTTAGGTCACCTAAAAAAATAATTAACTCAACTCACAATTAAAAATGACTTAAAGTATATTTCTCCTAATGACTTGTTATTAACTTAAACAAACTAATTAAACTTTGTAAATAAAATGATATAATAAAAAAAAGCCTATAATAACAATAGTAATTTCTTTTAAAAAATAATGATGTATATAAAAGTATTATCTACATAAACAAAAACAACAAAACATTTAATGTAATATTTTATATTAATATCTTTGCTTTTAAATAGTTAATTATAACAAATAATTTAAATATGTATAAAGTAAATTAAAATCTCATTGGGTTAAAATAAGACGACTATTTCTTTTTTTTTAAATATAAGAATTATTTTATTAAAAAAGAAAAGCATATTATACTAGGTTTTATATCCGATATTCAAAATTGTTGAGAGCATCATATAAATCATTCATGGTTACGCTTTCATTTGGTTACATTTAGTATTTTCCCATTACGTTATAATTCCATTACCTGGTAGTGGTAGTGGTAGTGGAATATTAAGGAGGAGAAGGAGCTCCTGTCCATCCATCCAAGCACTGAATCAAAGGAGCAATGACTTTGCCTCCACAGATGGCAGCGTAAACCTTTTCAATGGACTCGCCGGGGGACGTGGCCAGAGCGGCAGTCGTTGATTCTGTTTGGCAAGGCGCTCGTCTCCTTTTCGTAGTAGTCGTGGCGCGCCCGAGGCAGGTGTGAGTGAAGTGCCTCATTCAGCTCTTTCTCGAAAACGTGGATGTTGTGGAAGAGGGAGGCGTTGGAATCATGTAGAGAAGTTGTCTGAGGTTCTGCATTAAGGCGTAGTTGGGACAGCACGGGTCGTCGATGTAGCCGAACACTGGCAGGCCCTCGGCCACGCGGAGCAGCTCTTTTTCCCACAAGCGACTGTCCACGAGCGTTTTTTTTGCGACTGTGGAGACCACGTGTTTGACAATGCTCTGCATGTTTTCTTCGAGGTGGCGAAGGTCGACGGCCTGGCAGAGGGCGGTTTTGTAGGTGGCGCTCATGAGCTTAAGGATGTCGACTGCCTCGGCGGACTTGCGAGCGGAAATGAGGCCGAGGGAGTTGACGTCCTGGTTGTGCTGCTGGGCACTCTGGACGTGGGACGTCACGGGGGAGGCCAGGTAGAAGATCTCCGAGGTGTAGGAGGCCATGGCGATCTCCGCGCCTTTGAAGCCGTAGTCCAGGCTGGGATTCGCACCTCCGCTCAGGTTCGAAGGGAGGCCGTTGTTATACAAGTCGTTCACCAGCTCTGAAAACTGGGCGAACATAAGCTTCCCCACGGCGGAGATGGCCAGGCGGAGGTTGTCCATAGAGATGCCGATTGGGGTGCCCTGGAAGTTGCCGCCGTGGAGGGCCTTGTCGCGTGCCACGTCGATCACCGGATTATCGTTCACGGAGTTGATCTCGCGCTCAATCATGTGAGTGGCAGTCCGGACGGTCTCCATCTGCGGACACAGCCATTGTGGCGACGTTCGCAGAGAGTACCTAAGTAGCACAATCCAATCCACAATATTAGAGAATATAACATAAATGAATAATCATATTTTCAAGAGTAGCGCACCGCGCACCTATCCTGCTTCGGCTTCTGCAGTGGGTTCGTCTCGTGCTTTTTAGCAGCGGCTTTCATGTAGGACGACCCGTCGAGAATGTATTCCATGATAGCCGCGGCCTCCATTTGCCCCGGGTGGTGCTTTAGCCTGTGCGTCAACGGGTCTGTAAACTCCGGCTTCCCTTGCATTACCTCACAGAACATGGCAGACGTGATTTCCGCCAACAGAGACAGCACGTTAGCGTCAAAGCAGACGGTAGCAGCGAGAGCGGCCCCGACGGACGTCCCATTCACAATAGCTAGCCCTTCCTTGGGCCGGAGTTCAAACGGTTTCTCCAACCCGATCCGGTTCAGTGCCTCCAGTGCGGTCACTTGTTTACCGTCCCGGGTCACGGTTCTCGAATTGGGCCTTCCGGTCAGCAGCCCGGCAATGTAAGACAATGGAACGAGGTCACCAGAGGCCGTGATGGTGCCCCTCAAGGGCAACTTGGGCGTAATCCCTGCATTCAAAAACTCCTTTATGGCCTCCAAAATCTCCCACCGGATCCCCGATTACCCCTGCATCAGAGTGTTCGTCCGGACAAGCATAGACGCCCGGGTCGTGTCCGTGGGAAGCACGTTCTCCTCAAAAAAAAACACCCGCGTTTAGAAACCGCATGAGCTCCTTCTGAAGAACCGCGCCCCGATCGGTGCGCCTGTGGGAGGTGGCCCCGTAGGTGTCCGTGCCTTTGGACATGTTGTGCATAACCCAGGTGGAGCTCTCCACCACCCGGGACTTGGCCCCCACCGCGTCTAGTCTCACCTTCACGTCCGCTCTCCTGGCCACTGCGGTCATATCTGCAATATACAGCGATTTTCCTTCAATGGACACCTCCTTGGCTCCGAAGAAGGACCCTACCATACCTTTCACTTCATCGTAGTGGCTGCGATGCATGGCCCGGGCGGCCTCGCCCCAGTTCAACGGCTACACGTCCAAACGATCCACCAAATTGACGTGACTAAATCCATTGCCATTACTGAGCTGCATGGCCGCCAGATCCACACCCGCCACCATTTCCCACTTCCTCCGCTTTTAACTCCAACATGAAGTAAATTCTATCAGATATATCTAAAACACAAAACACAGAATACGCCGACTTTTCTCCCTCCGGTATAACTAAATTTACACATATACAGCAGCGTTCGAGTTCAAGAAGCCTTAGACAGATTCTATTGAATGGAATAATCAAATTTTAGCTGAGCAAAAGCAATTGAACGATGGAATATCGACATAGCCTTCGCCGCCTGCCCGAAGAGTTATATATATATATATATATACAGGATTGTCCAAGTAATTATTAATTAGTGGGCTTCAGGGTTAGCTCCCCTACCTTGATAGATGTATGCATGCCCTCGTGCCGCATCTAATCGTCCCCTATGTTTATCATCTAATCTTCTTCGTCTACTACCGATAAGAAAAACGGGTGGAGGTGGAGGTGGAGGTGGAGGTGGAGGTAAATGTTGTTGAACGTGCATAATTATGGCAACCGACTCCAAGGCCAAAGCTAGCTAACTCTTATTTTCATACTTCAAATAATATTTTGAATAATGTTTTGTTCCAAATAAATAAATAAATACAATTACATTATTAATTTGTGTCGGATTTTATTTATCGTGTTTAAATTATTTTAACATGATATGAGTCATTAGGGTGTCACATTTTATGTATCGTCTATAAATTATTTTAAGATGATACCAGTCATAAGTAATCATTAAGGTAGGGGATTAAATTGTAACATAAATAATTTAATTTTTATTAATTAAAAATTATAATATATAATTAATGTTTAATTATTTAACATAAAATTAAAGATGGGTATTTATATAGGGCTTTAATATTTTTATCTTTTTATATTGTTGATTTATATTTTGATTTAATATTTATATTCCAAATCTATAATTTTTATGTTTTTGTAAGTTTTATTTTCCTCCTTTCTCGTCATGATCATAGTCTCTGAATCTTAAGGAAAATAATGTAAACTTTAGGGTCCTGTAATAAACCTAATTGTTTTATAGAAAAATGGTTTTACATCAACCTCTGATACTTTAACTTATAAACCATTATAAAATAAGCCTACTTAGATCTAAAAAGTAAAATCAAATTTAACTTTATAAAAAAATATTGATAATGTAGTAATTAACAAGAAGAAGAGGTTTTAAAAGAATATACGATTTTTCATGAATCTATAGATACTCATCAAAAATAAACAATCCAAGTTAGGCCCAAATAATGGTGCAAATAAAACCTATAAAAATTAGAATGAATAGAGATTGCTCCCCAAAAATAATTAAAATTATACACGTATCTGGCAAGTCGATCTCCTTCTCCAAAACTTTAGTAGGGAAACAACATCTATAAAGAACAAAAAAATAGTGGATGTATTCTAAGACACATGTTATCCTTTGATTATTATTAGGCTCCTAAAGTATTTGTACAAATTTCATAGTCAACACTTCAAGTATAATACATGTAAATAATAAGAAGTCCAGTGAATTTAGGGCCTATTTCTATATGAATTTTTGTGCTAGAATGAATGCATGGCAAAGAAATAAATGCTTAAGATATGCTTCATTTTTTTTCTAAATGCTTCAATGAATTGCTCTTGTACTTTCACAAATGATCTCTAGATATGGATTCCTTCAATTTATTTTGTGTCCTTTCATGTCATGTATGCACTAATGCCATATGTATTTATAGACTTACCAAATTAAAATTAGGACCCTATTAACATGCAAGCTAACACACACTATGTTAGAAGGCTAAAAAATTAGGCACACAAGGCACAAAAGCCCTAAAATAAGGATCAAAAGGGCCCACCCCAAACCTATCCTGTGTGTGAGGCCCATTTTCTACTTGTGATTATCTCCCATGTTATTGATATTGTGCAACTTATTAGACCTCTTATGATCTATTTAGAAAGTGTTACATAGGATTTTAATCATATCCACTTATGTTGGCTTGGTTTGTGTAATAATAGGGAAGTGGTTTTACATCACAATGTAATACATTTACCCTTATACATTTGATTAAACCAAATCACATATAAAAAAATAAAATCCTAGACTTTATTAATATTATGATTCAAGAGAATTAATAAAAGAGAGTTTGTAAGCTTATCATTTCCCAACGTGATAGATACCCATGTTGACTTAGCACTCCTATCCATAGTTTGCAACTCTATCCTACCAACAACACCTTGTAAAACATAAAAAAATGGAGAGATGTATTGGAGGCCTATGCTATCTCTCCATTATTAACAGGTATATATGACTAAGTTGGGTACAAGGCTCATTATTAATTTTTTTTTGTGTCACTTTATGCATATCGTCTATTAACTCAAATTAGGTACTTATTTGCACTTTTTCATGTGTTCTCTCTCTCTTTATTTTCTATGTGGCCCCATTTTATCTCTCTACTATATTTTCTAGTCTTGGGGATCCCCTCTTATCTCTTCTTTTCTTCATTTGATCCATAAACTAGGTGAATATTCTACACTAAGATTCATCAACATGAATCCTTTCAAGACAAGGGGTTACCCTCAAGTTCTATGCCATATAAAAATACCCAAAATGATATTTTTGAATGTATCCTAGCTCTTATGACTCTCATCTATAACAAAAAAAATAATATGCAACCCTTCACATGCAATCTTCACATGCTACATCCATTGATACATTATTTCACACTCTAAAATGCTACTACTCCATACATGAAAACAATTCAAATTCTTGCATAGAAGTGCAATACCAATGTGAAGTTATTTAATCTTTATGAATAATTACTATGTGTTGTTGCTTGCACAACACGCCCCATTTTCATAATAAAAACGGGGACCCTCTTTTATTATTCAATCTTGTTCCTTGGAGATTTTTTGATAGTTTACCTGTTGAGCTCTTCTTTATTGGCATTTTACTAGATGATTAGTTACAAGTGATTGGATCTATTTGATTCCAATGATTTGACATTTCAAACATATCTAGTCCAAGCTAGGAGCATTATGACTAAATTTGTAAATTTGTCTAAGTTTAAAAAGATATTTTCTATGTTAAATATCCTTCATGCTCATTTATTTGGCTATGTGACTTAGGATTTTAGCAAATTTTCTAACTGGTTGCAAATTTTCTTGGTCAAATGTTCCATAGTGTGAGATTTCTTTGCAAATTGCCTAAATTGAAAGTCTAAAGTTCCCTAAGACTATTTTGATTCATTAAGCTTTATATTTTATCATGAAATTATCAAGATTTGAATCCATATTAGTTGGGGTCATTAAGCATGGTCATTAATCTTTCAAAATGAGAATGACTTAAAATAACGCTGTCTTATATTCTTGCATTTTGGCTTTCTCTTTGAGTAAGAATACTTGCTTATGTTTTTGCCTTTATACTTAGTCAAGTCCATTTTTACCTAGCTATTTCAATTGAAAATTTTATCAATCCCAATCCTCCCCATGCCCCCGTGATCATGACAAGTATCATGATCATGAAGGCCCTAGCCTGATCAAACCAAGTTGTCAGTTTATAATCTTCCCCAAGAGCCCCTAACCATTGATCTCTTCATCGAATGACCATGGCTAAGTCTAAAATATTCATTTGAAGCATCTAAGTATTTTGGTTCCCAGCTCCCTGAGATGGCGATAGATGTCACAATTTCTCACCATCATGGGAGCTCAACCTAATCATTACAGTTAGATAGGTCTAGATAACCCCTCAACCATTCAATCTTTAGATCGATAGTTGGAGTTTACCCTCATCAACTAAATATATAGATTTAGATTAATATGATGAATGAGGGCCATCCATGTGGCACTTGATGATGTCATCAGACCCTAACCTAGATAAATGAGGGATTTCCATGTGGCACATGATGACATTAACAACTCTTGAACCTGAATTTGATGTGTGTATGCCTATCACTAGACTGTCAACCTCAAACCCTCCAAACCAATGAAGGCCTACCATGTATTGATAAAATTTAGCTTAAATGTGATGGGTGTATGCCCATCATCAAGCTGTTAAGGTCAAGCCATCTATGCAAATGATTGGTTAAAGAAGTAAAATCTTTATTTATTTCTCGCATGGGTCTTATTCATTCATTATTACTATTACCTTTGCTTCTCTTTGAAATTAGACTTAAATAGTTTCTTTTGAATCTTGTAGCTCCCATTACCTTTTTGAGCCCAAATTAAGCATGAGGTTACCACTTATCAAGCATCGCTTTCATAACAACTTCTTTAGGGTTTCATAAAAAAATTAGCTCATATCTTCCCCAGTCATCTGATCTTCCATTGGATAACATTCATCAAATGGCCTAGGTGGTCAATAAAAGGCTAAGTTCATAATCTACAATCTCCCCTTATCGTTAGATCTTCCATTAGATAACCTACATTCCTTCACCAATTTTTTTAGTTATTAGTATTTCCTCAATTGATTAAGTCTTTTCCACCCCTTGGATCCCCATGATGATGCCATGTGGCATCATCATAATGATATAGAGTGATAGAGGCTGATTGAGTAGTTGATAGTTCTACAGACTCTAAGTCACTGTGATCATGCCATGTGGCATGATCAGGGTAACTCAGAGCTTGCATTGGGTGTGTTGGGTCCCACCAAAGACCTATGACCCCAGAGATCCATGATTTTTCCATGTGGAAACATCACATAGACTTGAGCCCATAGGGGATGATTAGTCATTACTCAGAGGGGAGAAGCTAATGGACTATGTGCAAGTGATGGTCTAAATGATCCAGTTCAACATATTCATGCCACATGGAAAAATCAAATTGAATTGAAGCTAAAACAAAGCCAATAAACTATGGAGGAGATATAAACCATGGAATAATTAGGGATTCAAATGCATATAGGGAATGCTAAATGATAAGGTAAAGCCCATGAGCATAAAAGAGACAAATAGCAAATAAAAGACTATCACGTGGCACCCAAATGCCAATTGAAGTCCATGTGGATCCTCCACATTTATAGATCATGGTGAGGGTGAATTTTATGCCCAATTCATCATCAATATCCCATCCAAGAATGGATTAGATCGTGCATATACTCCATTGGATTAATCAAGCACAAAGTGGCTCTAGCTAGCAAAAGTGGTTGAGAGGGGGTAGAGACCATCAGGAGATCATAATAGTGGCATGAATCATGTACCTATCATGCAAACTAGGATCAAGCCAATAACAAAATAAAGATTCAAACTTTAAAGGGGATGGTGGTTAGCTACATAAAGCACATCCTTATGCTAATCCCAAGATAATACCAACTAGATTACCTTATCAAAATTCAATTTGATTTCAATTAAGGCATGGTCTCAGGTGTTTTGATTATGTGTCATAGGTAGGATCCCTTCCCAATTAACACGTCTCATTGATGGATCCCAATCATTTTTATTCAAATGGTCGACAAATTCAAAATTATTCATGAATGAAATGCCTATTTATGGCCATCTCATTAATGTAAAATGAGTTATTTGTTATTTAGTTAGTGAACTATGCCTTTTTGGATCCCTTTAGTTATTAGACCAAACATCCCCTTTCTTGAATTTTTATACTTTCTAGATTAGTTTCTTTCCCTTTTACTTGGTCTTGTTATTATGCAAGTGAAGTTTGTAGTTGAATGCTTGTTGTAAAGCCATTTTTTATTACTAAAATTTTATATCTTCATACTTTGATTGTTGTGGATCTTGGTGTTCATCTCCTGTGCATGTATATGGTGGTTTTTCTCTTCCTTGATCAAAATAACTCGTACTTAAACTCTTGCACCATATTTTAGCTAGAGTTGTGCTAGGTATGGCTCAGTTAAGGACTAGTTCTATATGATTTTCTCACTTAGACATCTCGGCTTCATCTCATATCAACATGATTTTTCTTCCCTTCTCCCTTCTCTTTTGATCTTTCTTTTATTAGTGTGTTAGTTTAGGAATGAATGCAATCTGATTCTACATGCATATATCTTGATTACTTGGTCTAGTTTGTCAGTGTTTTAACACTGTTGAACATGTAAGTGATGAACTAATAATGGAATCTTATAGTGTCCCTAGTTTAAGACATCATCTAGAGTCAGTTTCACCAAATCCCCTTATTATGGAATGGTCACAAAAAATAAACTAGGTTACCTAGTATACCAAGACCTTACGAACATTTTTCTTCTTGTAAGAAATCCCTCATTTTAGGAGAGGCATAGCCTAACAAATCTTGCCTATTGTTGGCCATGTCAAAAAACACATCAACATATTTGGTGTTAGAAGGAGGGCTTGGTCTGAAACTGAAGCATTTTTCATGAAAAGTTTAAGATAAAAATACTTTTGAGTCATTGCCTAGCCAATCTCATGGCTTTTATATGGCTAGGTCGATGTAGTTGCCCAGTTAACATTCTTGGTCTAGTCCATGACCTACATAAGAGTCCCCATTAATTTTTATCAAAGTATACACATGGTGGGATTCTAAAAATTTAATGACATATTCAAGCATTCAAGGATGCCATCATTAGAACTTACATCGAGCACGAATATGTAAACTTACTAATTCATACCTTATTATCTGGATAAAGAAGCATACGATTGGTACATTAGACTAAAATATGGGTGTATAACCACATGGGATGCATTTGAAAGTTTTTTCATAAACCATTTTTGAGAGCCCATTAATCTTGATACCTTATAATACCAATGTTCTATAGCCTGTAGGGAACCTAATAAGTCCTTGAGCACTTTCAACTAGTGCTTTCATCAACTATATATGAGGTTGAGGGACCCCTTCATGTAGATGGAATCACTAGCCATAGATATTTACCTTATAACATTATTTCCCCTCAATGATATGTTTGTTCAGAGGACTCCTTTGGATCTCACCTCCTTGATGTTGACATATCAAGAATCTTGTACCATTGAAGAACAAACCATGTCTCATGATCATAGTATTGATTTTTATTACCCATTGGGATGATCGAATGTTTACCCTCAAAGTTCATCAATCTACTTCCCTATGAGTTATCTCATCAATCAATTTGTGCCTTATAATAAAATGTTGCCCCAAAAATTACCTCAGATGTTTTATCAAATGAAATCCCTTTTATTGAATGAAGACCCTACTTACTCCATTAATGCATATAACTCTATTAATTTAGTATGCAACCAAAATGATGTTTTTACTAGTTGTATTAGTTAAATGTATTTTGATACTTTTACTATTTATATGCCATTCATTATAGGAAGTCACCAAAAAATAATGTTTGGGTTAATATTTGGAAAATGATGAGTTTGACAAGGAGGAAGCAACAACTATCTTGAGCAATGTAACAATAGAAAATCAAATCGAAGGTGAGCTACCTACTTAAGAGGATCAATCCTAAATCTCTTAAAATCAACCTAAAGATAAACTCGATGAGTTGGATCCATTGGACAAGGAAGATGCATGCTATGCATCCAAATAATTATTATCCTATGCTACTCCCTCTCCAACTAAAAATTTAATTAAAGATGGTAAAAACCTTGGTGGTAACATTATGACTTCCATCCCATCTTTGGATATGAGTGAGCTTGAAGGAAACAAATAAAAAATGGGTTACATTCATGAAGAGAGTGATCTAGAAGCATTCAAATTAGAATAATTATCACTCCAAGGAAGCCTTATATTCCTTTCAATTTGCATGGACCTAAATGCTAAATCCATGAATAGAGGGACTACCCCAGTAGTGGTCAAAATTTAAAGTGCATTTCTTCAATGCAATTCCGTGTATACTTCTTCAATGGATTACAAGGATAGGAGGTTTTTAACATAGGAAGATCCATTCCCATGCCTCCTTGGTAAAAAATATGAAGATCTTGTCAGAATCCAACTCCTTAATAAGAGTACATATGATTACCTTGTATAAGCAACTAAACACAGAATTATACCAGAATTAACAAGTAACTAGAATTCATAAATGACACAGAATATGAGAGACAATACACAATCTTGTATTAGTACTCATGCCAGAAGGAAATACAATGAAGATGCCACAATCTTCCACACCTCTCAGATGTATAGATCTCTTTCCCTCAAGAGTTCACTCTCCTACCAAAAATGGTCACAACAATCAACTCAAACACAAAGTTGTTGTTCACCTCCAACCAGTCAGTAATAACACTGCCAGTACCAAGCACTAAAAAGTACTTCAAGTAGATCTCCCATGAACTTGCAACAACATGCAACTCAAATGATCTTACTTACCATGTAGAACTTCTTCCTGATCTTGCAACAACCTGTAGATCAACCTGTTCTTACAATTGGAAGGATCTCTTCCTTGCCTTAATCACACATTACAATACATGCCAATGAGTCTATAAATAGATCCCATACTAAATAATAACTTAGACTTATAATTTACAATAATTAGACACGCAGCTCAAGACTCAAAATAGTCTTTACATGCAAACAATCGGTTCAATAAACTAACTATTCGTGCAACGAACAGTTCTGGAACTGCACAGGTGATCGACGTCGGTCCCTGTCTGACTAGAGGTGACCGACATCGGCCGACTCTTACCGATGTCGGTAGCTTCTTATTCACCCCTGACTAACGTTGGTTGGCCTGACCGATGCCGGTGACTGTGACACTCAACAACCTCCTCCATGTTTGCATACAGTGAACCTTTTAGCTCCACAACCTAATAGATCAAAATGCTACTAAAGCATCCATCTTAGTCAAAAAGTAGCCGAAAATTGATCCATCACATGGCTAAAACAAAGAGGAAATCTTGGCTAGGTTGGGCATTCAATTCATTCTGGTATGTGTTGAGAACTAACCCTATGCCTCATCTCAATTCAAGGTATGGGATGAGATATATTCATTGACCTATCCCAAGTGTTTTTTTCAAATTAACTATAGATAAATTATTAATTTTATCAATTTAGATTTGCTTAATTTACCTAGGAAGAACATTGATAAACCTATGTGGGATAACATCCATGAATATAGAGGGAAGCATAGGCATAAATACATGTTCTCTTAGCCTTCTCAAAATCCTATAACATAGGGGTCTAACTAAATTCAAACATACTCTTTCCTGAAATAACTTCTATAAATAAATTCTCATTTCCTTTCTTACATTATTATATACCTTTTTACTTCTTATCCTTTATTGTAGTTTGGGTTTTCTCTTTTCATTGATTTTTTTGTTTTCTCTTTTGGCTGGTCTGTCTCTTTTTGCCTTGAGGTTCCCTGACTGATTAGATGAATGAAATGAAAGGCATGTTGTGTAGGTGATGTTGACATTTTTCAGTCACCATTATTTCCATCATTGAGTACGTTTAAGTTCATAAGGTATTTCATCATAATTTTCATACTTTCATTAGTGCCAATATGCTTAGTGAAGTCATATTGATATTTTCCCTTAGTCTAGGAGGCTAATTGTAAAAGTTAAGCATTTATCATGCCTTCTTAATATGTTTTAAGAATATTTTATAAAATTTAAAGTATTTTTGAAAAAATTAAGGTTAATTTTTTTTAATACCTCCCATGCATATATTCCATATGGATTATTAATTAATTTTAAGTCTTCATAACCACTTCTTGTTTGACCATCTCAAACTTTTAAAGCATGCCAAGGCATGGGTGAAGGAAATTAAAGGAAAATTTGAAAATAAAAGAAGGATGGTGCATATGTTGAGGTGAGGAATAAGTTTCAAGACTTAAATAAAATATTTTAAGATTCCATGCATGCATCTACAACAATTGTGAATATCTTTTGGTGTTCTAACTCATATGCAAGGATGTAGGGGTAATATTCGTGCATTTTCAAAGGTAAAAGATTGAGATTTTATTGGTTGATAGGTTGGAAAAGGATTATAAATAGATTTATCAACTTAATTTATGTTTATCAGATATTTTACAATGGTTAGGAACTTAAACTATGCTTGAATTATGTTAAGATAACTTAAAGCTCTCTCAAAATTGATTTTCAAGCTTAAAATTACCCCAAAACCAACATGATATCTAGGTGGAGATGTTTCATGGATAATATTTAATGATAGGAGGATTTAATAAGGTGGATTAATCCCTTATTATGGTGTTTATTATAAACAAGAATGTTGGATCTTTATGAACAATTGTAAGAAACAAGATTACTCCAAAACCCTATCTAAAGAACATGAACTTTGCAAATTTGATATTTTGAAGTGTTTTTAAGATTTATAAATAATGATTAATTATTTTTATTCCATATACATGATATCAAGACACATTTTACCAATTTAAAATCATTAATTTTTTTTTATAGCTGGAAAATGGACCTAAATGATAAACATGCATGAGAAATGAGCACCTATAGGCCGACAGACCTAAAGGTGAAATTTTTAAGTATTTTTGAAATTTAACATGAAAATTAAATAATTATAAGATGTATATGGGTTATATATATTAATTTAAAAAAATAATCATCTCTTGACACCATGTATATCTCAAAATATATATTTTTTTATAAAAATGGCATGCTTGTTGCCCTAGGAGAATCTAGAAACATAAAAAGGAGCATAACTTGAGTTCTATCAGTAAAAAATAAATGAAATTTTATATAAAGGTAGAGGAAAATATTTTATAAATTTTTTTTTGTCTCATGTCTATATTTTACTTGATGAGAGATAAAATTTAAAATTACAAGTCTGTGCATGCAAAAATGTTGAAAACTAGTTCTCAAGAAGCCCAAAAATGCAAGAACTCAAGTTTTATTGATCTAAATGAATTTAAAATTTGTATGTAAGTGTTAAAATGTTATATAAATGAAAAAAAATTGTTTTAAATATTTTAAATCCATTCACGATGGAATTAAATAAGATATATCTCTCTATCAAAAGCTTCTCAAGCACTAATAGAGCTCACACCTATAAGTTTGAACTAAGTCATCATCAAGAGCCATGAAGGAAACTATGAGAAGCCTAAAAATATATTATATCAGGTATGTGTTTCATTATTTAACCTTTAACTGAAAATTTTTAAGTCTTGAAGCATGTTCATAGAACTTTAATGCAAAATAAGAATGTGAACATGGTCAAAAGGTTATGAAATAAGGAGCGAAAGTTGTGCATCATCAATGCACCATCATAATTTCCATGAAAAATAAGACATAAAAAACCTCAATAATATAATATCTTCTCTCTACACCAAAATCAAGGAGAAGAATTTAAATAAAAAAGGACTTCTCAAAGTGGAGTTTCATCATGCAATATTGTAGGAGTTGGTTGAAGATAAAGTGGAGTTTCATCATGCAACTTGATCTTAAACAACCTCAAGCCTTGAAAAAGGACTTCCATGACCCCATAATAACTTTTGAGACTTAAAATCAAGTAATGATATGTTGGATAAGGAATAATATTTAAATTAAAAGTTAACTTCAACTATGTTTTAGTTTTAAGCCTTAATGAGGGCTTTGATGACAAGTTTGCATGCTTGTCCCCTCACCAAGGACTCATTTAAATATATATACTTATTTTTTTCAAGTAATTTAATATAAATATATCTGGTTGTGGCTTATCCCTATTTAATTTCAGACTTGAAAATACTTTCTTGAGCAATAAATAAACTAATTTTACATTCTCATATGTTGGTTATTATGTGAAATTGATGAATTATTGATGTAAGATTATGATAATTAAAGCCTATCCTTGAATTATGTATAATTTTGTGCACATTTATGCTTAAAATTTATCTTGTGTAGGTTTTAGTTTGTGTCTTGAAGAGTTTGTGAAATTCATAGTTGTGATGAATGTTATTTGAGCTTCCTATGACAAGTGGTCATCCTTCTAAGTACTATTATAAGTTGAATCCTTTCTAAAAAACACTTATACCCAAGATTAATTGTTGAGTTGTGAGTTTTATATGTGTGAGTGATCTTTAATCTCGTTATTTGTGTGTCCAAGAAAGTTGAGGTATTCAATTTTAGTGCATCACCCAATAGTTAGTTATAGAAGTATATGAATCTCTCTCTCTCTCTCTCTCTCTCTCTCTCTCTCTCTCTCTCTCTCTCTCTCTCTCTCTCTCTCTCTCTCTCTCTCTCTCTCTCTCTCTCTCTCTCTCTCTCTCTCTTCCTTGTCAAGAAGTAGTTTAGGTGAGGATCAAAGTGATTAATCAAGGGAAATATCCCTATATGGAGGTTTAATTTCATTATAAGACACCCACAACTTAGAATGATCCCATTATGTGAATTAGGTGAGAAATTCTGAAGATCTTCTTCAAGGGTGCAAGCTTAATTTGACAACAATTTCTAGCACACCTGGTGGGACAAGTATTCAAATTAATTCATAAGTTGAGGATTTTTTGGTGTTTTTATTCAAAATATAATCCTTTGAAAGAATTTATACAAGCATAAATGGTGATGTCAAATTATATACATCTAGTTTAAGTAGTCCAATTGCCTATAAAACATCAACCATATGTATTTCAATCCTCCATTTTGTGAAAATGCATCTTTTGTACCTTCATATCCTTTATATCATGATAAGAATATGTATGGAATCAAATAAATTATCCTTATACTATTAGGATATCTATATTTTCATGATATTTATCCCCTTCCCACCTTTTCTCATGTTTTCAATCATCCTTAGCAAAGCCATGTTATTTCCAATCAGCTTGGAAAAAGTATGCAAGAAATCATATTTGAATTTGAGAGATAATGTATGGAGAGTGATAGGGAAGGGTAATACAATATAAATCAATAAGAGATTGCATATCAGGCCTATATATATCAATAAGAGATAAAATCATTGAAGATATATAATGAGGCTACAAGAGAATAAATTTAACAACTGCCCATGAGAGTATAAATAATTGAGTCTAAAATCCCAAGTTGGAAAAAAAAAAGACATTGAACCTTTAAAAAAATATAATTGATTCAAGATTCCAAATTTTAGGACTCCTAATCCTATGAAAGATCATATGCTTGTGAAAACTTACCATATTCTTCCTCAAGCTCCTCAATCAAAGAAATTTCCAAGTTTCTCATCTACCCTTCCTATGCCAATCCAAAATTAAGAAAGGGAGAAGGTTATATAAGACAAACCAAGAAAGATTTAAAGTTTATTGGGCCCATAATATAATCATAAAGTTGAAGTCTCCCATGCAGATCAAGGCATATCAGGATGTGAGAGGTTGATTTTTGAGTGGAAAAAATAAGAATAAAACATCCCTAACACAAGTTTATTTCCCTCCTATTACAGAATTCTTAAATGAAACTACTATTTCCAAATCTCAAAGTATTTTTAATGCCTTTTAAATCCCAAATCCCATTCAAGAGCATCTCATAATGCCATATATTATTATTATACCAAATGAAAACTCTTACCCTCCCACTATCTCTCTTTTTGAAAAAGGACATGTTGTATAGAAGGAAAAAAAATAACATCCAGGTAAAGAGGAGAATTTGTCAAGAGAGGATGATCAAGAGTTGTGTTGATCAAATGAGCTTCAATTTGGTATAGAACAAGACCATGTCGAAGTACTTGAAGAAAAAAATCAAATTGAAATTATAAGTGAACCTCAATAAGTTTATCATGAATATGTTTAACATGACACAGTAGCATCTAGAGATATTACAATAGTAGTTTCACAAAGTAACAACCCTACACATGAGCTAAGTAAAGATACAAAATAAGATGTAGTTATTCATAGTGGACCTCAAGAATATAAAAATGAGGATCAAGAAGGTTTTTATGAAGAGTGGAAACAATACCTTAAACTCAATCAAGACATTGAGAATATTTGTAAGCCTACATCTCCTTATGAAGACATTAATAAAGTGGTTGCCAAGGTTGGAGGACATGTTCAGGAAGATGTTGATCAAATCATATCTCAAGTAGACCATAATGAAGATAGAGAGTAGTATTTAGAGATTATTGAAGAACTTTAAAAACTTACAATAATTAATAATCAAGATGACATATCCCAAAATGTCATATAAATATAACACCATTGTTTTAGTTAGCCACCAGAGGCTGAAGTTACAACTATTATTATGAGGTAGAATGTGATCACATTGGAGAGATTTATTATTTTTGAATAAAAATATGAGGTTATCATTGAACCACAAGAATATCTCATTTATATTGGAGATATGTTTGTTTTATTTGATTTACTTGGAGATAAGCCAAAGAATTTGATAAGTAGGAAAAGAGTTGATCCAAATAGAATGACACTCAAATAACATCTTGCTCATCTTTTTAAACCACATGGAGAGGACATGAGAGGTTTTTTCTTTGATACAAGTGTACTTTGAGTCTTGTAGTAGTATTTTTAATATTTTACTTTACTCCAAGTGTTATTATACATATGTTCGGTTAGTAGTTGTAGCGGTTTTCAATCCCCTAAGTGCTATTGTACAAGTATTGTTATTATTTTAGGGACTCATTATTAAATTTAAGTTTTTAGTGAGGAAGATATTTTTTTTTTAATCATGTTTATATCATATTTTGTGATGATTTTCATGACTCCATACCTAATGAACTTCAAGAGACAACTAGCCTTTTGCTTAGTAGGCAAGCAAATTTATAGAGGTCACCAAGAATGTTGACATTTTTAGACACCATTATTTCTATCATTTAGTATATTTAATTTAATAATGTATTTAATAATAATTTTCATCCTTTCATTAGTTCAAATATACTTAGATAAGTCATATTGAGATTTTCTCTTGGACTAGGAGGCTAATTACAAAAATTAAGCATTTATCATGCCCTTTTAATATGTTTTAAGACTCTTTTTACAAAAGTTGAATTATTTTTGAAAAAAGTAAGGTTAATTTTGTTTTAATATCTCCCATGCATGTATGATATAGAGAGTCTTAGTTAAGTTTAATTCTTCATAATCACTTCTTGGTTGACCATCTCAAACTTTTAAAGCATGCCAAGGCATGGGTGAAGGAAATTAAAGGCAAAATTGAAAATAAAATAAGGATGGTGCATATGTTTAAGTAATTAATAAGTTTTAAGCATTAAATAAAATATTTAAATATGCAATTCATGCATCTACAATAGTTTTTAATTTCTTTTAGTACTCTGACTCATATGCAACGATGTAGGGGTAGTTTTCATGCATTTTCTAAGGCAAAAGATTGGGATTTTATTGATTTACAAGTTGGGAAAAGGATTATTAACATATTTATAAACTTAATTTATGTTTATCACACATTTTACAGTGGTTAATAACTCAAAACATTCTTGAATTATGCTAAGATAGCTCAAATCTCTCTCAAAATTGATTTTCAAGCTTAAAATTGCCCCAAAACCAACATGATATATTAGTGGAGATGTTGAATGGATCATAATGGTTTATAAGAGGATTTAATAGGGTTTTTTAATACAATATAATGGTGTTTAGTATTATAAATAAGGCTATAGATTTATGAAAAATTGTTAAGAAGCAAGATTACTCTAAAACCCTTTAAAACCCTATCTAGAGAACACGACCTTTGAAAATTTGATATTTTGAAGTGTGTTTAAGATTTATAAAGAATTATAAATTATTTTTATGCCATATAAATGATATTAATACACATTATACCAATTTATAGTCATTAAAACATGTTTTATAGCTAGAAAATGGACCTAGATGACAAACATGCATGAGAAATGAGCACCTATAGGTTTGCAAACCTAAAAGTGTGTTTTTGAAGTGTTTTTTCAATTTAAAATGAAATTTAAATGATTTAATATGTATAATGGGTACATAAAGTAATTTAAAAAATAAAATTATATCTTGAGACCATGTATAGATCAAAATACAAAAAAATTACCAAATTGGCATGCTTGTTGCCCTAGGAGAACCTAAAAACACAAAAAGGAGCATAACTTGAGTTATATTGATACAAAACCAATTAAATTTTAAATAAAGGTGAAGATAAATATTTCATAATGTTTTTTTGTGGTTTAAAATATTTACTATACTTGAGGAGAGATAAAATTTAAGATTACAGGCCAATGCATGTAAAATGGTTGAAAATTAGTTCTCAAGAAGCCCAAAATTGTAAGAACTAAAGTTTTATTGATTAAAATGAATTGAAACTTTATATTTAAGTGTTAAAAGGTAATATAAATGACATAAATTTGTTCTCAACATTTTAAATATTTTCATGAAAGAATTTAATAAGACATATCTCTCTCTAAAGAGCTTCTCAAGGACTAATGGAGCTCACACCTACAAATTTGAACTAAGTCATCATCAAGAGCCATGAAGGACATTATGATAATCCTAAAAATAGTTGATATCAGCTATATGTTTAATTATTTAACCTTTAATTTAATTTTTTAGGTCTTAAAGCATGCTCATATAATTTTTAATGCAAAATAAGAATGTGAACATGGTCAAAAGGTCATGAAATGAGGAGCTGAAGTTGTGCATCATCAATGCACCATCATAATAAACATAAAAAATACTAACTAAAAAAACTTAATAAGATAACATATTCACTCTACACTAAAATCAAGGAGAATAAGTCAAATAAAATAAGGACTTCTCAAAGTGGAGTTTCATCATGCAAGATTGTAGGATTTGGTTGAAGATATAGTGGAGTTTCATAATGTAACTTGATCTTCAACAACCTCAAGCCTCCAAAAAGTAATTCAATGCCCCCATCACAACTTGGAGAATTAAAATCAAGTAATGATCATTGGATAAGGAAGAAAGTTTTTATTGAAATTTAACTTTAGCTATGTTTTAGTTTTAATCCTGAATGAGGACATTGATGACAAGTTTACATTCTTATCCCCTCACTAAGGACTTATTTCACTATATGTACTTATTTTTTTCAAGTAATTTGATATACCTATATCTAGTTGTGGCTTAGTCCTACCAAATTTCAAAATTTTAAACACCTTATTAAGCAATAAAGAAACTAATTTTACATTCTTATATGTTGGTTATTGTGTGTAATTGATGAATGACCCTTGTCTAGATGACTAAGACATAATAATACCCTTACACTCTTATTGATTGTTAATAAAGATGGGGAGATGAATATAATAACCAATTCCACTAATTTGAAGTTTATTGGGGTCCCTATGATTTCCCAAGATATTTCTCTCTCTCTCTCTCTCTCTCTCTCCCCCCCCCTAATTATACTGAGCAAAAACTAATGGCCTTCCTAGAGCTGCCAAGGAAGTCAATATGAGAGATAAGTTAGTTTTTTACATTTTGACATTTAAAACCCATTACAAACTATGTATTTGACCTTGTCATAAACAAATAAGGTCCTAAATATTCTTGGAGGTTAATTGTACCTTGAATAACTTACATAAAACCTTAAAATAGGCTTTTTTATCACTAAAACTACTAAAATCACCTTAGAAACCTGATAAAACTACTGAAAAAGTATTTATTATATTTTTTTAATCCCTAAATAGGTACACCATGTCATTATTTTGATATGAGACTACCATTAACATATGAAACATGCTCCAAAAGCCACACAATGATCCAAAATGTAATAAATTGGGTTATGAAGTTAGCCAAGAAACATCACCAACTAGTTTGATCAATTTTTAAACATGACATGACCTTTACATAAGGCATGATGCATATTAATATGCTCTAGACTCTTTTCCCCACTTGACACAAGCTAAAACATGTCAAGAGGAGGCTAAACAAACACATGGCCAAGATGATGAAAACCTTAAATTCATCAAATTTACCTTAAAATATGATAATCAAGGTTTTGAATGACCATTTAAAATAAATTAAAATAACAACATATCATTCAATAGGGAAAATAACATGGCAAGTATTTCAAGTTATAGGGGTGATAATTTGACTAGTGAGGTCAAAATTATCAACATTTTGGTTACTCAGCTAGGAAGCATACCTGCTATGCTTACGAACTAGACCATTGACATGTATTTTGAACTTTTGATATCACTCTTGCATTATAAAATAAACACTAATAGATATGATCAATGATGACAATACTCTTGAATTAAAACAAGACTACTATTTCTCCTCCAAAAACAAGGAAAGAAGACACACACAGAAAGGCAAACCAACTAACAATAAAACTGTTCAAGCAAATAATTTATTTGAAATAAAAAATAAAAAAAAATATTTTTCTAGGACATCACTTGGATGAAAACAAATAAACTATGTAAAAATAACTTATCTCTCAATAGTAATGTTTTAGATGTATCCCATTAACTGGGATTGGAAGCTACTCACCATCCATCTTAGCAAGTTGAAAAACATTGTGGGATTTGAAGATGTATATTGTGTTTAAGCCACTCTAAAGGGAGTCAAACTCGGTGTGCCTTCCTATTTTATCTCTATCCTCATCCCACTTGAGAAACAAGTCTCCTTCTTTGAAAATCTTTAACATTGATCCTTTGTCAAAGGCTCTCTTCACTTATGCTTGATGAATTTCCATGGCCAACATGGAATGATTTATAATTTCTTCCATATCCATAAGCTCAAAATACCTTACCCCATTGGTTCATTCTCTAACAACTTCAACTGGTGCATTAGTTCTAAAACATGAAACTCAAGTGAAATAGGGAACCTTGCTTCCTTTCCATAAACTAGCTTATATGGTGAATTAGATATATACCTTTTGTATGTGATCTTATTAGTCTATAAAGAGGAATTCAACTTCAAATTCCATGATCTCTGATTATCTTCAATAGTCCTTCTTATGATCTTTAATAGGTTCTTAATGGTGGACTTAGTAAGGCCGTTTCCTTATGGGAAGTAGTTTGATAAAGTGTTAAGGTATACACCATGCTGAATAACCCATTGACTAATATTATCTCCCAAAAAAGCCATATAATTATCTAAAATAATGGTGGAAGGAACACCAAATATTATAAGAAAACCTTCATAAAAATCTAATACACTAGATTCATTTGCTTCCTTTAAAGCTAATACCTCTATCCATCTAAAGAAGTAATCCATGGTAGTAAATATCCACTTATGACCCAAGCTTGAATTTAGGTTAATGGGGATAATGAAGTACAAACCCCATTGATAAAAATGTTGATCCCTTGAAATTGGTTGCAAACGTAAGGTTGCAAGTATTTATTTTCATGTAAAAATAACACATTTTTTGCATTTCCTCACCCAAGCATGATAATTATTAAATATACTTGGAAAATAGTAATCACCTCTCATGATATTAAGGGCTATAGTTATTTATAAGAAACATCCTCCATTATGTCCATTATGGAACTCTTGTATCAAAATTTTTGTTTGGCTTGGTTTAATACACCTTAACAACATACCATTGATGTCCTTTTTGAAAATTACACCATCAAGGAGAAAATGGATGGAATGTAATATGAAATATATTCTTCTTGATGTACTTAAGTTAGGATGATAGAAAACATATTGTAAGTACCTTACCAAGTCTTGAAACCATCTTAAAGATGATGTATGATCAACTATAACTTTTTCATAATTTATAAAACCACCTCCTTAGTTTCTTTCAAGTCTTGGTCTAGGTGTTCACATAATCCTTTACCTCTAATCAATTTAGTGACCTTTATTTCAACATCATACTTCATCACTCTTATTATCCAACCTGATCTCTTCTCATTTATGTCCTTGTTCAATAAGAACTCTTTGATACTTATATGACCAACCATTAGATATATCTTGTTGTTAGATAACAAGTGTCTAAACTTCTTAAGAGATCTAATTATTGAAAAAACATGCTTCTATACATAAGTATACCTTGTCTCATATTCCTCCAAGCCTTGATTGAAGAAACCTATAGGCTACTCTAAAGCTTCTTTATTCTATTGCATGAATATACCTAAAATTTTGTCCACATTAGCATATGTATACAAGATGAAGACTTTTGAGAAATCAAGATTTATAAGGGTAGGAGAACCAACTATTGATTGATTTATCTCATCATAACTCCTCATGATGTCCTTAGTCCAACTAAAACTTTGACTCTTCTTAAGCATAGATGTAAGTGGATTTGCCAAAGTTAAAAAATAAAAAATGTATCACCTTATAAAATTGATCTTGATTATAAAGATTTGTAATGCCTTTTTATGTTTAAGAAAATATATAATAAGTATGGAGTCTATCCTCTTAGGATAAATGCTTAAACCATGCTTGGAAATCACATGTATAATAATCTTACCTTCATGTACTAAAAATATGCACTTCTTAGGTTAAAGAGACACCCCAAATTGTTTACATATTTCAAACACTTCCTTGAGATGAACCATGTGTTCCCTTGCACTATTTGAAAATATAGTAATGTAATATAAGTAAACAAGAAAAAACCTATTGATTATACCTTAGAATTGCATATCCATGGATCTTTAAAATGTTTCTATAGAATTCAACAAATCAAATGGCATTTTATTATAGTAAAAGGTCCCCCACTTAGTAGTGAAGGTTTTTTTAGACTGATCTTCCTCCTTAACAAGAATTTGGTTGTATCCACTATACCCATCCAAATATGAGAACCTATTTAAACCTACTACTAACTATAATATTTTCTCCATGGATGGCAATGGGTAATGATATTTGAGAGAAACATTGTTCAAATCATATAAATCTACACAAAGTTTGATTTCATTATTTTTATTCCTTACTAGAACAAGGTTTTCCACCCAAGTTGAATTATTTATTTGGAAAATGATGGTTGATTCAATGAGATAATGAATCTTAATTCTCATAAAAGGCTCAAGTTTTGGATTGATGGGTCTTTGCCTTTATCTAACCAGTTTGGTTTTAGCTTCTAGATCAATTGTGTGTTCATCTAAACTTGGATCAAATATATTCAAGTCACTATAATACCATGAAAAGAAATCAGCAAAATCCCTACATAAATCAATAAATTATTCTTTTCGAGATGGAGTACATACTTTACCCAGTTTAAGATTCTTACTAGCTATTATCTCAACATTGGCATAATGTTCCTCCTTGGTTGACAATGAAGACTTCTGTATGATCATCTCATCATCTATACTAAAGATGTTTTCAAGAGGGACCAAAAATTTAGTAAACTTATTGGATTTAAGTTGAATGATTTGATCCCCATACTATTGCAATAGCTTTGACTAATTTCTAGAAGAGAATACAACCTCCTTGAAAGAATCTAATAATCTGATTGTCATCTTTAAAAACTTGTCAATTCTCATGATTGTCAGGAATAGAAGCCTAACCACAATTTTGGTATGTGACTGATTGTTCTCACTCCTCACATCATCTAGAATACTAAACTGAGCTCCTATGGTAGCTAATCTATCTATATGTTTTTTGCTTTCTCTTGACACTAATTGAATATCAAAATCATGAAAATATTCAAGGAGTTCCCAAAATATATGATTATAATATATAAGAAAGGAATTATTTCATATGTTTATTCATCTTACCTAGTGAACTACAAGTTATCTATCACCAAAATCCTATAAAAAATTGATCCCCATCTTCTTAGCCCACCATAAACTATAGACTAGAGCTTCATATTATAATACATTATTAGAATAGACAAATTGAAATTTAATATAAGAAAAATACCTTTGTTTTTAATGGGATATAAGAATCATTCCATACCTAGTACCATTCTTGTTCCTTGACCCATCAAAGTAGAGCTGCCAAAGACCATCTTTTGACTCATTTTTCTTCACTATGGTTGGAATTTTTGCATCATTTTCATGAAGTAAATAGACACCAAGTCCCTCATATTCAATAATTTTTTGTGGATTATGTTCATGAAATTTTGAGGCTCATTCATCAAGGAATATATCAGGAACTCCTTCAAGAGGTGAATTGGTTTTTACTTCACTATCTTATTCCACCTCATCTGGAATGACAAAATTTGTGTTCACAACACTTGGAATATAAGGCTCCAAGTGAAAGAATGAAATAGGATCAAAATGAATATTTACCTTAGTCCCATACCTTTTTTTAATATAAAATAGGTCTAATCATTTGATAAGTAACTACCAATCTTTGAGGTGAAATCTCTAAATAAGCACATGGTAAAATAGGGAGGTAAGTCCACCACTAATACATCCTATTGAATAGTAACATTTAGGAAACATGAAATGTTAGTTTTAGATCTTTGATCATGAAAAATGTCTTTATTGGTTATACATATAGATACAATACCCCTTTGGTATTTGGTTCATACACCAAACCAAGCTTGTATGTAATTTGCGTAGGCATGACGTTACTACTAGCTCTAATGTCTACCATACAATTATGAACTAAGGTATTATGTACAATCAAAGAAAGATAAAATGAAGGTGTTTTTTTATATTTTACCTAATATTTACCCAATTTTAATTCTTTATGTAATTGTTTCACTTATTATCTCATTATTTGATCTGAATTTTTCAAAATAATGCTCTCCTTAGCTAGTTTTGGTGATAACTTAAGGGCTAAAAAATCTTGAATTAACATGTCTTTTTTCCCTAGGATTGATAAGGAATACCATATGATAATGATAATATTGTAACTCTTCATATTATAAATGATATTTAATGGAGTTTTACTCACCTTTGGTTACCCTCTTTGCACAATTGGTTGATATTATACTTGTGGTACTTGATGAGATTTGCCAACCTCTATGTTCTAATTTTTATATGATGTTGGGGAAACATAATAAGTATTGACATTTTTAGGAACCAAAATATGTGTAATTGGAACATGAAATACCTCATTAGTCTCTTTAATTTCTTGTTTATTTTCTCTAGTTATAGCTACATTCACATTGTTGGTAGTACCAAATTCACCAACCTAATTCAAGGCTACATGGTCATCAAGTTTCCAATTCATAAAGCTTGAATCTAGTTGCCCTTTTCCATGATGTACCTTATATTTTTGTGTCATACACTCACCATGTTGACATTATTAAAGATAAGCCTCTTCTTGAGTCATTTGAGGCATCACCATAGATTGGTTGACTAAGGCCTAATTTCACATATCATTTTGATTAGATGGCTACATACCTAAATTTGACATCATATTATTTTCAGTTGGCACATTAAAAATGGATTTAGAAAAAGAAAGATCAGTAGGATCAACTAATGTATAAGGCTTGGTCTATGTGATAACTCCTTGAGCTTGATAATAAGGTATTTATTCTTTGAAGCTTTGATAGGGAGGTCTATTATCTTTGAAAGATTGATAGGTAGGATGATTAGGTACTTGGTAAGGCTTATTTTCTTGGTATTACTGCTTTTTCAATTGAAATATTTCATTCCCAAAGGATTGCAACATTCTTTTGAGTTCTCCAATCTCAATTGATTGACTAAGAAGGGCTGAAACTTTTTCTTGGGGGGTTGAAATAAGAGTCATGGGAGGAGCTTGAGGGGCTAGTATTGGCTATGTTTCTAGGGGAAAAGGCATAAAAGGTCTAGGTGCCAATTTTCCATCCTGAATTAAACTATTCTTTGCTCTAATTTCCACTTCATATGCATCTAGTAAAGTAGTACCACCCATTGATTAAATTATGACACTAATGTCTGAATTAAGAGATCTTAGATAATATAAAAAGGCATACTCTTGATAGGGCCTGATCAATAGAGGTATCTTAGTCCATGTTTTTATAATATGAGGTTAAAGTCTATCATAAACTCATGAGGATCCCTCTTTATGGTGGTAAGTTATTTTACTAAGGACATGTGGTAAAATTTATCTTTAAACTACTTATAAAAATCTACACCTAAGTTATCTCATGAATCAATGGAATTCAGTGGAAGGTTTCCATACGGCCATAGTGCTTTTCCTTTGAAGGATGCAGTAAGTAGTCTAATAGAAATGTTCTCATGGATAATATTATGGATTGAACAAAAGTTAGCTACATCTTTTATGTGCTCAATAGGTGTGGTTTGATATTCTCTTGAGAATAAAGTAATTATCTTAAGAGATAAATCTAGTATATCATCATACTAGGCAAGATTTAGTGGAATTCCCTTATTGAATGAGATAAACACTTGGTTTTTAGGCATAGCCATCTAGATAGTGGGAATTGAACTAAATAAAACAATGGAATAACTAGGAGATTTAAATAACTTTTTAAAATAGGGGTTATCTTTATAAATATTTTCCTTTTATAATAATAGGAAGGCAACTTAGTGAATTCAAAAGGAATACCTTTGTTTGATGATCTTGTGGTAACCTTTGACATGAAAGTTGTTCTATCCTACTACCAATAATCCTACAACTTTAAGGAATATTGTAGTTCAAATGATGAGTGTACTCTACTAATGAAAATGATTTTATCTAGATATAAACTTTAGCTATGCTAAGGAGTATGTGTCCCACCAAGCATGCCAAAAACTAGTGTTAATCAAGAGTGTTACCCTTGTGAGAATGTGTGCTACTTCACACTCCTACTGAAATAATGGAATATCTCCCAAGTGTGGTTGAATTTGGAAGGGAGATAATCTATAGAGAGGGTTGGTTCCCTTAATGCACTCACTTAAAACTAATCTTAATCCTACTAACTACTATTTTTTGACTATGAAAAGGGTGAAAGGATACTTATTGCACTTGAATTGAAATTAAAACCTAGAATGAAGGTGATGAACCAATGTATATGACAACTTATGATTTAAATTGACACTCTTAGGAAGGGAATAAGCTTTCACACATTATTTCACTTCAGGTATTTGATCTCTACAATAATGTTTCATATAAAAGACTTGACAAACTCACTCTTTATAGGGAAAAAATGAAAAGATATTAAATTCACATCCAAAATTAGACTAAGTTTGTTATTTACACTTATTATTACCTATATAAACTCAAATATACTATATTAAGGTACAAAAATTAGACAATAACATATAAAAACTAAAGATTCACAATGTTATATCAATGGCAGTCACCATGCACTTCACCAAAACTTGAAAATGGAGGAAAATAGCTTCTTATTTATTCAAGAGGTGAGTAAAAAAATTTGGAAGTATTTAAACATATCCAAATAAAAAGAGTGATAACATAATTCTATAAAAGAGAGTACAAATATAAAATCAAAGGATGGGGAGACAAAGTATCCCAAAAATAGGGATGTCAGACTTAATCTTCAAACCCTTCAAGTACTACGTAGTGTTTCCTATAATATCTCCTTTCAATTATGTCCTTAGAGTGGAATAGAGGTAGATTATAATGTGTTAATAAGACTTTAAAGTGTATTCATCATTTATTGGTCAATCTTGACCACTTGGAAGGTGCCTATATCCTTGCTTGCACACCTTGTATACTAGCTCATATGTCCTTATTGAATAATAAGTCTTCCTCCTTGAAAATAGGAATCTAAGTCTTAATTAATGATCCATTAAAATATTATCCTAATCATTTAATGAGGTCTCTCCACATTACTTGTTCTTTTATAAGGCTCATTGATGCTTATTTGACTTTGTCTCTTTGTTAGGTGTAGAAAGGAAAGGTCTTATTAGGAGTGTTTGAGACCTTTTCAACCTTTAAATACTTATTAAAATTAAAAATATAACTTATTCATACTTTATTAGGCATATTATGGAAATATTAACATCAATAAAACCTTTTGAATAACTTCCATGCATCAATTTAGTGCTTTTATCACTTGACTCAAGCAAAGAGGCATAGAAGAGAGAAAATTTGGTTTCACTTTGAATCAGATAAATATATTTCATATATGGATTTTAAAAATCAATTAAAACCTATAACAAGGAACTTTAATCCATCAAACCCTCCAAAATATGATATTTTGTTCCATTTGTTTGTTTTTTCACTCATTCTTTATATCCCTTAAAAATGGTAAAGAACCTTGTCTAGAAGAATGTATGGATCACCTTGACAAACTGAGCACATTTTGAGGACCCTCTATCCATTTAAAACTTTATACCAAATTTCATGACCCAAATCCAAGTGGAATATCTATTTTCTACCATTTCTCTCTCTAATTAGGCCTAATTAGGCCTAGAAATAGAGATTTGGCCCAAATGACTATCCACACATGTAAAACTTGAAAAAAGTGCTTGATTAAATTTACTTAGACTAAGACCATCCTCCATGCCAAATTTTAATTTTTGGGGCTTTGTGTAGATGGGTAAACCATGAAATGGTCATTGACAAGCCTAGATGCTTTTGTGTGTTTGAGGTGTTGTTTGAGATATTTTTCATGAAAATTTTAGGTTTTGGTTATTAAAAATGACTTTATGAGACATTTATAACCCTTATAAAACTCATTACTTGATATTTAAGTCCCTTATTGCACTCTCAAGTTTTCACCATTAATTCTTAGCTAGCAAAACTAAGTTCTCTCACCTTTTGAGCTAGTGGCCAACTTGTAGGGAATGTATAACAATTTTGGAAACCTATAAAAGAGTTTGAATGATCTTGGAACCTCTGTTAAGTACCCATAAGTTTTTAAAAGTGGTTTGGAGATCACTCTATAGCTTATAACCTCACAAACAAGCTTAAAATTACATATTTTACCTTGTACCATATGGTATTGTACCTACACATGTGAACAAACAAATGAACTTGAATCTTAGGATAGTAATGAGTGTTAGGATCATTTATAGGTTACATAATATAATTTTAAGGCATAAATAATCATATCTTCTACATTGGTTCAATTGTAGGGTTTAAGGAGGGTTTAAAGAGGTTTATGTTTTGAACAATGGTTTATAAAGGATAGGAGACCATTCCCAAAATTAATGCCAAGAATTTATATCAAGGGTAACCCTATAACATCCCATATGGGCTTGATTTTCCATGAATATATTCATGAAATTTCTATGTAAAAAAAATGACCTCTTCAAGTCTTTCTCAAGTAAAACAGGGTTATCTACCTTCTAGTTGATTGTTCATAAAGTTGTGTGATCCAAATATTGAATCAAATATATAAGTTTGAATCATGGGAACCTATAAAACACCTAAATAAACCTCAAGTTACCATACATATCTTGAAACAAGTTCTAATCTATGAAAATTTGCCTCTCAGGCTAGTGACTATGCATGAAAAGGTTGAGAAAGGCCATTTGGAGTCTTAAAACCTCTAAACATATTTTCACATCAAATAAAGTTCTAAAAATGCTGTTAAAGATATATTAAATGATTCATAATGATTATTTAATATACTAACCTTATAAACAAGTCTGAAACATTAAAATTCACCACTAAGGATTTTTATACAAACTATGTATGTTAACCTTAGAGGTCTATTTCTTGAGTTTTCTCTCCAATAACTAAATACAATACTTGATGGAGGTATTCATCATGTTTTTTACATCCCTCTTAACTATTATACTTTCAAATTATAATGATAAACATGCTATTCTCTCTTTGTTAGTGAGTGGGCCTGTAAGTCACTAAAGGACTGTGTTAGTTAGGTTGAGCATTATCCTTTATGAATATGACATTCATAGACACTTATAATAAAATATATTCCATTCATTGAGCTCATCCAACCTCATCTCCATAATCAATCATTACCATCATATCTATGAACCCTTTCCACATTCTTATTTATGTCCTTGACTACCTGTACATCTATACTAACTATAGGTGTGTATTTTTTGCTCTTGGATTACATATGGAGGAATGTGATTGCAATAAGGTATTGAATAGGTCTATGACATGGATTAAGAGTATTTATTACCTTGTGAAAGACCCAAACCCCTCATTGCACTTTTCATTTACCTAGCATAGGCTGACTATATCTTTACCCTACCTGACTGTAACTCCTTAAGGCTTGTGAGTGACCTTTAAGAGGTTTATTAATTTGGAAAAATATTCATGAAATTTTATCTAAATTTACACTCTAATAAATAACTGATCAACTAGACTTTCAACTCATCATTTCACTCTTTCTTCCTATTGTATTTAGAGCTCAGTGAGGCCCAATTAAGCTAGCTATAGGTGTAGATTTTGGAGTTTTCAAGATTGAGAGAAGAATTTAAAATAATTAAGACCATTGAATAGGTTTAAACATACCTATCTTACCTCCTAACACCTCATTAAAGTGTCAAAACTCAACTTCCTTCTCTTGTCTACTCATATCTTCATGTGATAACATATATGCCACCTAATGACTATGACTACTATACGTCAACAACCAATTTGATTTCTCTTCTAACTAATAAACTTTTGGTCTCAATGAAGAAAATTCAAGTCACTATTTATACTCAAATCATCCATCATATCCATCTCATGCAACTTCTTTCTCTTGGAGACAAGTTCATCTTGCATAGAGAGCTTGACTATGCTTAAAATATATGGTTGTAGATACACTTTTTTCCCACTATATGGATTGTAGATGAATATGTGACATGGTACTCATATTATTCTCAAAAAATTACAAATGCTTATCATTTATATCATTTGAGTTATTAAACTTTAAATACACCTACCTCCATAACCATAATTATGATGCTTTCTTGAAAATATAGCTTGGGAATGAATGACTATTGTAGGTGACATTTAGCTCACTTTATGGACATAGGAAGAATAGGTGGCATGGATTAAAAGCATGACAAACATGATGATAATAACACTTACTAGGTCAAGGTCACCTTACCAACTTGGAAAATCTTTCAAAGAGTTTGATAAATATGGAAATCAACATAGGAACTTTACCTTATAAATTTCTAAAATACCTTAAACTCTAATAAATAGGGTTTAGAGAGGTTTTATTTTATGATATTGATGTAGATTGGTGACCTTTAGGTCATTAAAACTCATTTAAGTGGTTTAGTTCACACTAAATACTCATCTTGACATCATCATAACACATTTTCAAGAGCACACAATCCTTAGAAATATTTTAATAGTTAGTAACATAGTAATACACAATCTTGACTGTGTCTTTTAGGCATTTGAGGCTCCAAATATATACTTTCCTCTCATAGTGTCATTATTCATCTTAAAGACCTTATTAAAATTTATAAACAACTCCATGCCCTCAAATCTCAATTCTTTATCTTCATGACCCCTCATAACTCCTATCACCTATCATGATGTCCTTCTAACTAGCTCATTAGGCTTACAAGTGTTCATTTGAGCTTAAGAGAGCATGGTACTATAATATCATATATATTGTCCTCCCAAGGTAATTTCACACTCTCTCACATTTTGTAAATTCTTAAAGATCATGTTAACCTCACTAAGATAATCTCACACATTAGACTTGTAATTGTACCTTATGGAAGGACCCATCTCACTCAAGCTACCTCAAGAAGGACCCTCTTCAATATGAAGGTACATGAACCTTTAGTTTTCATTAAATATGTGTATCATAACTAAAAAATGAAATTTAAAACTTGAAGATGAATACACTTAGCTTATATACAAACATGTTTGAAAATTACCAACCTTTACAAACAAGACATACAAATGGTTTCTTATCAAAAGACCCCTTATAAATATAAAGTAATTGATTATTACACCATGAAAAATGTCCTATTTTACCTTAAAACCATCCCACTATAACTATTTTTATCCCTTTATCTCTAAAGTGAAGAAATGAAGACAAACTTGGACCCTGTTTGGATAACTAGGATATAGTGACCCCCTTAAAATCGTAACAATTGTTCATAAATATGGGGGGATGAATCTAAAAAATAATGCCACTAACTTGAATTTAATTAGGTTTCATATCATTTACCAATATATTTTTAACTTAATCTCTCTCTTCTGACTATATTGAGCGAAAATTGATGGTTTTCTTAAATCTACTAAGGAAGTCGATATGAGAGATAAGTCATTTTTTTGAATTTTGACACCTAAGACCCCTTACAAGCCATGTATTTGACATTTTAATGAAAAAATAAGGTCTTGAATATGCCTGGAGGTCAATTATAACTTGAATAAATGTATAAATAACCTCAAAATAGTCCTTTTGGCATTAAAAATGCTAAAATCACTTGAGAAACCTATGAAACTACTATAAAAGTATTTTTTTAAAAACATTATTCTTAAAAAAGTACACCACATATTTATTTTGATATTATAATACCATTAACATGAAAAACCTACTCTAGAATCCACAAAATGATCTAAAATGCAATCAACTGGTTAGTCAAGCACATCGCCAACTAGTTTGATCAATTTTTAAACATGACATGACCTTGAAACAAGGAATGAGGCCTATTAATATGATTTATACTCTTTTCAACACTTGAGACAAGCTAAAATAGGTCAAGAGGAGGATAAAAAAGCACATGGACATGATGATCAAAACCTTAAATTCATCAAATTTACCTTAAACTCTTCTAATCAAGGTTTTGAAGGAATATTTAAAATACATTACAAGAAAAACATAGCATCCAATAGGGAAAACAACATGAAAAGCAAAATTTAAAGTTATAGGGTGACAATTTGACCTATGAGGTCAAATTATCAACAATCACCATTTGTTGTTACTTTCACAATACACCCTATTTTTATAATAAAAATGAGGACCCTCTTTTATTATCTAATATTAATCCTTGGGGAATTTTTGATAGTTTTCCTATTGATCTCTTCTTTATTTTTAGTTTACTACATGATTAGTTACAAGTGACTAGATGTGTTTGATTCCAATGATTTGGCATTTCAAACATATTTAGTCCAAGATTTCATATAGGATAATTATACCTTTGTATATTTATCTAATTTAAAATGGTCTTTTATATGTTGAATATGCTTCATGCTCATTTATTTGGCTATGTGACTTAATATTTTATCAATTCTTCTAATTGGTTATAGGTTTTCTTTCTCAAATGTTACATAGTGTGAGATTTCTTTAAAAAATGCATAAGTTGCAAGTCTAGAGTCCCCTAAAATTATTTTGATTCATTAAGATTTAGATTTTATTATGAAATTATAGGAATTTAAATCCCTATTAGTTGGGTCCATTAATAATTGTTAGAAATCTTTCAAAATGTGAATGGCTTAAAATAAAATTGTCTTATGTTCTTGTGTTTTGGCTTACTCTTCAAGTAAGAATCCTTGCTTATGCTTTTACCTTTATGCTTGGTAAATTAAATTTTTCCATAGATATTTAAATTTATTTTTTTAATCCCAAGTCTTCTTTGTTCCCCTATGATCATGATAAATATCATGATCACAAAGGACCTAACTCGATTAAACCAAGCCATCGATTCATAATCTTCCCTAAGAGCTACTAATTTTGGATATCTTCATCAAATGAATTATTAATAATTACAAAATATTCATTAAAATAATGTAATTATTTTATTTCCTAGATCCACAAGATGGTGATAATTATCACCATTATGGGAAATTGACTCGATCATTTTAGCCAGCTAGTCCCATATAACCCCTCAACCGTTTGATCTTCAAATAGATGAATTGAGTTCACCATTATTGACTAAAGATATAGACCCATATTGATATAATTAATGAGGTTCATCCACTTGGAACCTGATGAAATAATTATACCCCTATTATAACATATATTTTCACCCTCTAAGAGGGTTTTTCAATCCCTCTCAATCTAAGCTACACATGGGAATAAACTTAGGTTGTGGGTGACCTAATGAATAGATTAAAAATATAGATAAGATATAGATCCCTTGATGCATCACTTAGGATTAATAAATAATATAATAAATTTCAAGGAAAAGGGAGAAATAAACTATGAATTAAAGAGGTGATACACCAAATTTTGTGACCTCTACCATTAATTTTTATTGCACTAAGACCTATAGGATTGCAAGAACATACACTTATCCTAGGATGAACCTATCAAACTGATTATTTGAAAATATGTAAGGAAATATGAGAGTATAATGGAAGATATTTTCCATTTATAATCCACATAAAACCCCCGATGACACTCTTCACAACCTGTAATAGAGAAACAACTATAAGAAGGCAAGAAAAATATGACAACAAAACAAGGTGAGCTAAGTCTAAACTTTCTTAGATCAACCATTCAAATATTCACTCTAAATATAACCATATAATAAGGAAAAATATTTAGTTATTGATCAATAGGCATATAAAATATCAAGGCTACCATAATCTTGGTGGAAGGATCCATTACAATGACAAAATAAGGCATACATATAGGATAAAGAAGAAGAGAGAGAGAGAGAAGAGAGGTGTCAAGAGACAATTATGGAAGCCAAGCACTCATGAAACAAGTTACAAACAATAAAAATTAATAATAAATAGTCATGAATCTCTCCTTAACATGTGTGTACTTAATTTGATGATGACTTGATCAAAGTGGTGTAGGAGTTTTGCTTTGCTTGATGATTCATCCTTGAGATCTTGAAACTACCCCTCATGATTGATTATGAAGTGACAAGTCATCTTATTAGAGTCTAAATACTTTTATTTTCCTTTTACACTTGTTTAATACCTATAACCAATCATCTTTCCACCTCTATTCTATAATTTCATTCATAACTCTCACATTTGCTCTCTTGGAGGCCTATTCCTTGTATCCCTATTTTTAACAATGATCCTAAGTTTAAAATATTAATATAAATTCTAGGGAAAATAAATGCATATTTGAGTACCTTTTACCCCATTTTATCTTCATGCAAAATTTCATGATTCAAATCCCAAGGAAAACCTACTAACCCAACACCCATCTTTCATAATTAGGCCTAAAACAAGCACACAATACTATAAACCATATAATACCATACATTATTACTCCAAATAGACAAAAATCATGTAGGTAACATTAAATAAGGTAATATTACCAATTTTCATGCAATTCGTAGGGTTAGAACTTGAGTTATGCAAAATGCAATTTTTTAAGCTCTAGGTTGGAAAGACATAGGCCTGAGTAGGCTGAGAGCAAAGAAAAAGGCACGGGGAGAGTTATAGGAAACTTAAAAATAAACAAATACCTATTTGATATTTTACCTAACTCCATTAAACATTTCTAACATTTTTTTTCTCTTGAAAAATCTTCTAAATTCTCTAACATGAAAAGTTTGAAGATTTTGCATGCATTTTGGGACTATGAAACATGTTGTGAGTTCTCTTTGTTGTTATAAATAACTCTCTAAACCTATTAAAAATATTAAATTTTCATTCAAGACTATTAAAAAACCATATTATTCATCCAAAATCTGATTCCAATTCAAATATTGTATGCTTTCTTCAATTCTTAGAAATGAACTTGAATCTTCTTAGTAGGCCTATGAGTGCACATTTAGATTTTTTGACTATTAGTCTCACTAAATTGAGGTATTTTAATTTAGTTTATCTTTATTTATGATTATTATAAGATAAAAACCTTACCCATATTTTCTTATACCTTTGACACCTCTTGGCCTTCATGTTTAAAAGTCAGAGTTTCATCTTTTCCCTCATATTCATGCAAAATTGTCCCTTGGCTGTAGGTGTTGTTTTAAGTTTATCACCCTATCAATGCTTGATATTGTAATTATATTGTATATTAATTCTTATTAATAAGTATTCAAACATTTTAACAATTCTCACCAAAACTTATCACACCACTCATGATCTTTAGACCTTATATCAATGTATGATCTACCTCCTCTACATACCATCCTCAAATAAACCTGTAGGTGTTCCCTTCTTCAAGATTAGATCATTTGAAGATGATTGGTGATGGGTTTTAAATATTTCAGAGGATATTATGAAAATTTTAGATTATTTTCAAACTATTATAAATTATTTGACTCTAATGGTTTCTTCAAGACTGGATTTTCATAGACATATTATCTTCTTAGGTATTTTATAAGCCTAAATAGGCTTTCTTTCTTGAATTCAACCTTCTTGAAATCTATTTATCAATGATGATCATGGGTATTTTAAAGTTATTTTATATATAATTAATGTATCATACACTTTTATATGATGTTTCAAACCCTAACTTGTGGTGTATGACCCTTACAACATAGTTGTTGCATGCCTCAAAGACTATATATCTCATGTTAGAGCCTGTGTTAAAGCATTACAATAAGATATATTGGAGTAGAAGTGGATTAAAAGGACATGTATAAAGATTGATAAGGTATATTAAGACTAATTTGGAACTCAATAATTATTTCATCATGAATTTGACCTTTGTTTGGGATTGAAGAGCTCTTTTCATGTTCTATCAATTAACTTAGTCCTGTTGAGTTCATCTTTGAGGCTCTTCTCGACCATTAAAATGTGACAACAACTTAGATAGGTATAAAGAATATAAAATTGGCCCTTTGACACATATTATAAATATATGCAACTATCTCCATATGTGAAAATACTTCAAACTACAAAACCAACTTGTTGGACCAAGAATCATCCAAAATAATGAGGTTTATTATATGGTACAAATGTGAACAATGGAATATTGATCTGAGTTTTGTAGACATATAATTCCTAACACCATTTGTGTTGAAATTTTAAATCTTACTCTAATTTCACTCAAATTCACATTTTAGGTCAAAATCCATAAAATGCACTAAATGGTTCAAAATTGTCATTTACAAGAGTCAATTCAGGTCAATGTATCCCTAAATGGGGCAATGCAATTTATGGGCTAGATAACTTTGATCAATTCATTTTGAGTCAAAAAGATGATTTCACCTTTTATGCTCTGGATCAATTTTTTCTCCTAATATTAATTGGTACACACCATGTACCTTTGTTATTTTATGTTGGAAACATCCTAAATGGAAATATGGTTCTGGTACATCTAATGTCACCTTCTAATTCTTCCCAAGTCAAATTATAACTTAGTAATGTGACTTTCTGACCATTTTGATTAATTGAGGGCCAATTTTCAAATAATTGTATAAATGTTGATTAACCTTATTTAAGTCTAATTAATCCAAATCAAGAGCTTAATTGGATTTTCCATGAGAGTTGTTAAATATTTCTTTTTGAAAATTGATTTTTATTAACTGCATCATCAGGTGACATCATTTCTTGGGAAGACATCCCTAGGCCATAAATGCCACAAATATAAAGATTATGGGTCACCCATGCCTAGTTAATGCCTCTTCAATGCCCCTTCTTCCAAGGTCATGATGAAGATAATTATGGATTTAATTCCAAATATTAGGATTATCTATAGTCACACATCTCAATCTTGAGATGGATGGTCATGGTTGATCCTAACCAATCTCAAAAATCTATAAATAGAGAGGCCATGGACATGAATTTTAAGCTTTAATATTTCAAATTTATAATGTTAAATTATTTCCACAAGGTTTTGCATTTGATCATATATTTTTCTTGCAAGCTTCATTGATAGGCTAGTTAGCCTAGGTTTTGTGGAGTGTTTTTGAGGCATTAGAGGAGCTTGTCACCATTGTTGACAAAGACAATGATACTTGATCAAGGGAGTACACCTTTTTGAGCCACATGGATATGGTGAATCCATTTGGGAAGGTAATATGGTGTTGATTTATTTCATTTGTTTCTTTCTATCCTTTGTAATTCCCATAGGATTAGATATGATTAGTTAGTTAGTTCTTTATACATGCTTCATTATTTATGGACTAATGCTTGACTCACTTTGTTTGTAATCCTCTCTATATCTTGGCATGCCTAGTGGGACACGACACATATCACACCTAAATAAGATCACTTTGCAAATCTAAAATATCTATTTAGACCCTTAAAACTCATGAAAATTGATTTTTTAACTTTATTTTACCATTTTTGTTTGCCATAGTTTACATAGTAACTAACATCAGCAAGTAAGACTGACATCAATTACCTAGCTTAATCGACATCAATTATCAAAACTAACATCAGTCAGGTCTCAATTAGCCAAAGTAACCATCGTTGGTTGTAATAACCAACATCAATCATTATGTTTTTCTTAAATTATAGACCCAAGAGCTATTTTTCCAAAATTCATTGTTTCAAGCTAAAAAGAGCTTCAAAGCTAAAGGACATGCTAACTTTTTTACTATAGGACCAAGCTTGATATTTTCTCAAAACATGTCTAAATCACATTTGCATGTTTAAAAATCAATTAGGAACCTTTTTTGGGTGTTTAAAAAAAAAATTAGATGTTTTAGTGAATGTTTTCAAAGTTTGCAACTAAGACCAAGGGGTCAAATGAACACCACCAAATCTTTCATTTTGGGTTTAAAATTGAACACACTTGTCAATTATTGTTTGAAATAGTTGTTTAATCAAATTTTTGTATGTAAAAAAGAGGAATTTTGTGCGTATGCTCTTAGATTTGTCCCCTATAGGGAACCCTTGTAATCAAAAGTGCCATTAATATTGCAAATAACCTAGTCCAAGGTTTAGAAAGAATGTCACCTAAAGCACTCCCCAAAAACTAGCCAAAGTTTGGGTGATCTTGGAAATGACCCTAAAGTCTTTCTATTTTATGCTTTTTTTAGTTTCATGCAAACTTAGCTTGTGAGGGGGATGGCATTACCTCTTGAAAGTTCTTTAGGGAATATTTGACCTAGGTTTTCACCTCCTAACATTGAATTCATTTGATTCCTTTGGAGTTGCACATGGGACATATCTGCATTTGGAAATCACACTACACTGAGTGAATAGTAGGATATAGTGGTTATAAAAAGGACTAGACCTTTTTACAACTATTTAATGCCATGGTCACCCAATTTCCATGCTTATCTTTTGCATCATTTGATGTGAAAGTCATTATGAAATTGATTCCCCTAGAATGATTGAAACCTTGCTAGTTTAGTAGACCTCACTTTGTCATACCTTGTCAATTTAGACTTGAGATGTTTATTTTTTGTTATTAGCTTACTTGGTCTTGAGTTGTGTCTAAAACTACTTGTTAAATCAAAGAAACTTAACCAAATCACATTTTCCTCAATTTTCTTGAGCAAGGGAGGCATTACACTATCCAAATGGAAAATTCACCTTTCCCTTATTCAAATTGTTATAACAAACTTTGTGTAATGTCATCCACTTTGGCACTGTCATGTTGTCCAATTGAGTCTAGATATTTTACCCAATTTTTTTAAATCCTTCATTTATAATCCACATTTAAAATTAAACCTTTCTAAGTTTTAAGGGTTGGTATGTCAAAGTGGGTTCACCATTTGCACACTAAGCTTGTTTTAACTTGGGTTCAATTTTCCATTTGGATTGAAGGTCATTTATTAAGACTCAAAATCACTGTCATCTTGGTAGACTCAAGTCATCTTGCGTATCACTCATGCTTTGAGTCCTAGAACATATTTTATCTTACTAGAATCATGTGGTGATGTTATGCTGCCTATTTGGTCCTAGATTTATACTTAGTGATTCACGTATGTTTTTACATCTTGAGTTGCTTAGTTCATTTTGTCTTATTCATAATCCAAAGATATTTCCTCTAAAATTTTAGGGTCAACTTATCAAAGTTGAAGCTAGCTTTTACAGTGTGGGTATATCACAAAGATCTAGGCTTTGGTGTACTAGTTTTCACCTTGGGTCTTTGAGTTACCTTACTCTCTTCAGATCTATATGATTTCAATTTTACTAAAGGTTGAGTAAACTCATGAACCAATATTCTAGATTATGCATGGTTTTCAAACCAACCTCCCTTATAGTCTCATTGGTACCTTGGTTATTTGTTTAAAAGAGAGACAAAACATACTTTGATTGGTTGCTGAAGCATTGGTCCAAAGTTAGTCAAACATAAAGAGTAACTAAACATGACTCAAAGGTTCACTTGTAGTGGGGCTTCTTATGGCCTTATTTATGAAGATGAGAAATTTTATGATGGTCAAGATAACCCCATTGTTTTTGACAGTATCCCTACAATAGTAGGATCTAAAGATGATTACAATGGATATCAACCCTAAGAAGATCAAGACAAAGCCCTTCTTAGATTGATATAATCAGCTGCTAGACTACCTTCTAATTTTCCTAGAGAACAATTACATACCTTAGTTAGAGAAGGAAAATAATGATGACAAGAGCAATATTTTACACAAATGGACATACCTTCTTCCTCTAACAAAGGAAATGAAATAAAAATAGAGTCAAAACCCACAAATCTAGATCTTCTAGCTAAGATCAAGATAATAAATCAATGATATGAAGATCAACTTATCAAACTTAACTGACTCCCTAGTTTCCACTTCAATTCATAATAATACTTTGAAAGAATAAATAAATGTGGTCGAAAGTATGCAACAAATATTGGATGAGGACATTACCATAATATATCAAGGTAATCTAAACGAATAGTTAAAGTCACAAGAGACCTCACAAACTATTCTATTTGATATGAAACATAAATTATTCAGTCATCAAGAACCTCTTGTTAGTTTACAAACTCAGAAATCCAAACATTCGATTAAAATTGAGGAAATCCCTCAAGATAATTTGGCTAGTTCTTTTCAACCAACCCAAAGATTGGTAAAATTTCCAAAATCAACAAAGTACAAAATAGCCAAATTTAGGGAATGTTTTATAATCCAAGAATAAAAATCCTATGTTCTCAACTCAAGCAGTAAATTAGAACCAAATTATGTATCTAAAGGTATACACTCCCTATAGATCTACACAAAACTAGGGGCACATTCCACCCCAACAACAACCAAACTAGGGGCACATTCCACCCTAACAACAATAAAACCAGGGGCACATTCCACCCCAATAGCAAAAAAACTAGGGGCACATTCCACCCCAATAACATCTTATCCAATCCAAAAATTCACCAAACATGTAAGAATGGAATTCTATGAAGAAAATTGTCTAAAGATTGGAGATGAATAATACAGTCAAAAAGTACAAATTTGATGAGATATGCCCATATCTATTTGACTTATCTATTCTCAAAAAACCCTTTCCACCTCATTTTGAGGCACCCAAATCTGACAAATTCAAAGGAAAAAGAGATATGTGTGAACACATACAAGCATTCTTCATCTTGTGTCAAGAGGTTATTTATAGTAGCGAGTACTTACTATGACTATTTCTACAAAGTTTAACATAACAATCTCTAGATTGGCTACTTAAACTACCCAAGGTATCAGTTATGGATTGGAACAACTTATCAAAGAAATTTGTTAATCATTTCTCATATAACATAGAATATGAACTTACCATTTTTGACTTATGCAAAGCCAAGCAACGTGATGGTGAAAGTTTTGCTGCATACTTAAAAAAGTGGAGAGAATTGGCAGGCCACTTTCAACATAATTTGCTAGTCAAATAGTTGGATAATATCTTTGCATAGAATTTGCATCCTAAAATTGTGCATAATCTATGATTAGCTTGTGCTAACTCATTTGAATAAATTATTGACAAAGGAGTGCATATTGAAAATGCTTTTATTGCTAAAGGCCTTGTTAATATTTTTGTGTAAGGACAAGCATCTAATCTGACTAAATCACTGGCTCAAATAGTTATGTAGGATAAGCCTAAGGGCTTTAGTAAAAATAAGAACATGGTTGGAAATGGGGTGACAGAAATAAGACATATACAAATGGTATAGGCTATGCTCCTCTAAATGTACAATTAAATCCCTCAAATCCACTACCTACTTTGGAGAGACAACCTCCACAAAGAAAATTTCATAACAATTTTAGAGTCTTTAGCAAGTTAGGAGAATTAGTTGAAATACTATTACATAAGCTCATTGTAGCTAATTTAATTATATGGCTAGTATCAAGGCCATTTACTCAAGATCAACCAAAACTAGAATAGTACAAGGAGAATGAATGGTGTAACTTTCATCATGTTGATAGTCATGGTGTATATCATTGCATTTAATTGTGGCATATTATTGAGGAATTTATTGAAATGGCGAATTGGAAATTAAGTTGGCCCCTAATCAGGACACAATCAAGATATGGGAATCCACAAAGACCCCTTTCCTCGATATGATCCACCACCATCAAGAAACAATCAAAATGGTCACAATCAAGGATAGAGGTAGAATCAAAACCAATGACAAGGTCAGAATCATAATGAGCATAATCAAGATCATAATTCCCACACTAATAATGTGGCTTATAACAATGTACCTTACAACTATAACACTATGGGATGCATTTATACAACCTACATTGCCATTGTTATTATGAAGCCATGTGGCCAATCTCATGTTCCTCACAATATAGGACCCATCAATATAGGGTCAACACCCTCTCCCCCTAATAATACCATGTCAAGTTTGAATCATCATGTTACTACTCCATTCACATGGGTTACTAATCTTGAACAATAGTACCTTTCTTATAAAGTCTCCTCATTGACCCAAAATCATAACAATATAGTTAATCTCTCATGAGTCACCATCCAAGGCCCTTTGCCTCCCTCTTCTACTTATAATAGCTCCTTGCCACCTCTAGGTTGTGAAATCATAACTAGATGCTCATGAGTTACTATTTAGGTCCCTTTACCCACTTCTTTCCATAAACCCAATGAGAACATTGTGCCAATGGTTTCAAAGCTGAATACTATCCCAAAAAAGACTAAACTAGTTCAATCCATAGTTCAAAAGCCTTATAGTTTAATAGATCAATTAGATAAAACCCTTACACAAATTTCCATATTAGAACTCTTGCAGACATCTAATGTCCATAGAACCATCTTTAACAAAATTTTACAAGAGTTTATTGTGCCTAATGATATAAACCTTGATTAGTTCCAGAACCTAATTGGACATTTGTCTTCATTTTGGCAAATCACATTTGATTAAAAGGACATGTCCACCCTCAGCCCAAACCAAAATAACCCACTATACATTGAGATAATCATTATGGATCACAATATCAAGAAGGTTCTTATAGATAATGGTTTAGGGTTGAACATCACATCTCTTAAATTGGTGTGATGTTTAGGTTACATGGATAAAGACATTTAACTAGAAACTATTACAATCAAGGCTTACAACAATGTTGAGAGGGAGTCATCTGGTATAATTTGGTTTATAGTCATAGTTGGGTCTATTTCTCATCACACATTATTCCATATTATGGATATTGAGCTTACTTATAACATACTTCTTGGTCATCATTGGATCCATGAAGTACAGGTAGTTCCATCTACTCTTCATCAATGCCTTAAATTTTGCATGATGGGATTGAGGTTACTATTCCCACTGATCAATAGCCATAACAATACTACAAACATCTTGAAGTAGAGTTTCATAATTATAACTATTTCCAAGGTTCTAAAATCATTAAAAAGAAGGACAAAGCCATCATTTCTCATCCATCTCCATCTAATTATATAGACCTTGGTGAGCTAGCCTCCACTTTGACTGATCCATTTCCTATAGCTCTAGCCAAACAAGTTATTATTAAAGATGTAGGAATTTCCACGTACCATCTAAAGGATGTCCTCCATATTGAACAATTACCAAAATCCCCTAAAAGATTTGGTAAGCCTAAAACTTCCTAGACTCCTAATAAACCTGATTAGATTTGGCAACTAAAACCTCTTATGGTTTTTATACCTATAATTACACTAAATAAAGATCGAGAGGATTTTATTGAGGGAGATTGGTTATATTCTAAAGGACTTGCTGATTATTTTTAGAATCCAAATTATCCTATCCCTAATAGGATAATTGATCATCTTGACTATATAGGGAAAGGCCTTGGCCCATAGGAACAAAGGAATTTTAGAACCCTTATCAGCTAAAGTTGTCAATTAGAATCATGGTCTTAGATTTAAACCACTAGAGGATGACCTCATAACATTTAGTAGTGACTCTTCTGAAGTGACTAGTAATGAGACTCCTAATAGTGACACAATGTCCCATTATAGCCTTTTCCATGAGCTTGATGATTCAAATTTGTTTGATTCAAGTGCCATATTGACCATAACACCTATTGGAGATTTTTGTCCTAAAGCAAAAATCTATCCTATTGGAGCTTCCCATCTTGAAGCAAAAATACATCCTATTATAGCTTCCTATCCTGAAGCAAAAATCCATCCTATTGGAGCTTCCCATTTTGAAGCAAAAAACCATCCTTGTGGTGCTTCCCTTCTTGAAGTAGGACATTATATCTTTACCATTGGTGCTTCCCATCCTAAAGTAAACCCTCACTATAACCTATGCCTTTACCATCCTAAAATCATAGATTGGGATCGACAAAATTTAGTCATATGCCTCAATGAGTTTCAAAATGAAAAATCAATTACAAAATACATGGGCCTATGGGATGCATCCCCCATTGGTGATCATAAGTAGGGTTTTGATTTTTCATTAAATTCTTCTACCTAATTTGGAGAGTAGGAAAAATTTCTTGGTCATAATAAATAACAAATATCAAGATCTTCAAGTGAAAAATTCTTTGAGGCACTTACTGATCAAGGAAAAATTAAATAAAAAGACAAGCCTTTGAGTGAAAACCTATTTTAGGTACTCCCAAGTAGGAAAGTTTGTTCATCCCCTCAGGATGTAGAAAGTCCATCTAGCCCAAGTTCTATAGCTAGTATAATCATTTCTTCAGAAAAATATCAAATATTTGAGCATCTTACTCTTGAGTTCTAGAGGTTTTTGCTAATTGGCCTTTACCTAAGAAGGTAGATTCTGATTCTTCATATTATCTAGATCTTTGGGAGAAACAACAAGGAGCTATAACAGAAGAAGATGATCATGAACATACATTGTCTACAATTCTAGAAAATGGATCCACACTCCTTATGGAGAGCACAACAAAAGTGAATTTAGGAACCAATGAGAATCCTAAAAATGTTTATCTTGGAGCTTCCCTTACTGAAGAAGAACATGAGCATATTATATCTATTCTTAAGGATTATATAGACATCTTTGCATGGGCATAATCTGACATTCTAGGCTTGGACCCAAATTTAGTTATGCATCATCTTGTTGTTCACGTTGATGCTAAACCTATCAAGCAAAAGTTGTAAAAGATGCATCCATGCATCACCGTTTTGGTTAAAGCCAAGTTGGAAAAGTTGTTAGGAGCCAATTTAATCAAACCACTAGACTACTCTAAATGGATTTCTAACATAGTATTAATGAGTAAAAATACCCCAAGCATATGTGTTTTTATCTAATTTCATGATATCAACAAAGCATTCCATAAATATTATTTTCCTCTACCCAACATTGATATTATCATTGAATCAACTGCTAGGTATGATATGTTGTCCTTAATGGATGGATTTTCTAGTTACAATCAGATCAATATAACCCTTAAAGATCAATATAAGACCACATTCACCACTCTATGGGGGAAATTTTTTTACCAAGTCATGCCATTTGGTTTGAAGAATTCTAGAGCCACATATCAACATGCAACGACTGTCATCTTCCATGACATGATGAATGACATTGTCAAGGACTATGTTGATGATATAATAGCAAAATCAAGAATAAGATCTGGACACCCAAATATTCTACAAAGAATATTTGAGAGGCTTCATGCATATAAAGTCCACTTGAATCCTAAAAAATATGTCTTTGGCGTCACATCAAGAAAATTACTAGGGTTCATTGTATCACAACAAGGGTTCAAATTCAACCCTATAAAGGTTAATGCTATTATGGAAATGCCTCCACCAAACAATCTTAAGTAGTTGTGAGGTCTACAAGGTAAGATCCAATTTATACATAGGTTCATTTCTCAATTGGTAGATAAGTGCCACCCATTTACCCATCTCTTAAAGAAAGGGGTGACATTTCAGTGGGATGAATATTTTCAGATAGCATTTGCAAAGCTTAAAACATACTTGCTCAATCCACCAATCTTATGACCTTCGACATAAGGAAAGCCACTACTTCTTTATATATCAGCCATAAAACATGCACTAGGGGCACTTTTGGCTCAACATGATGATCATGGTAAGGAGCATGTGGTTTTTTATTTAAGCCACACATTGGTAGCCTATAAACATAATTATATGCCTATTGAGAGGGCATGCTTAGCTATAGTGTTCACCACTCATAAATTGTGACATTATATGCTAAATAACAAAACTATTGTTATCACCAAGGTAGATCCTCTCAAGTTCCTCTTATCTAAAGTATCTATTCAAATATGTATGGCTAAATGGATTATGCTCTTTAGCAAGTTTGATATTGAGTACCGAAATCAAAAGGCAATGAAAGGATAAGTTCTTGTAGACCAACTTGTAGAAGCTCCTATTACGGCCACTCAACCTCTCAACTTCGACCTTCTAGATGATTCTATCATGATGATAGAAGAAGCATCACAAGAAATTTAATAGTGGATTCTCTATTTTGATGGATCCTTCACATATTGAAGGTCTAGAGTAGGAATATTTTTGATCACACCATAGGGGGATTTGATCCCCAAAGCATTCCATATACAATTTTAGTGTACAAACAATATGGCCGAATATGAGACATTGGTTATAGGGATCCATCTTGCCATATAATGGGACATTCAAAGCTTAAAGGTCTATGGAGATTCAAAGCTAATCATAAATCAAAAAACTGATTAGTATCAAACAAGAGATGATAAGCTTGTTCCTTGCAAATAAATTGTTGATGAACTCAAAACACATTTTAAATCTTTGCAGTTTAAGCAAGTTATACAAGTCAACAACAGATCTACTAATGCTATGGAAATAATTGGTTCCATGATTAAAATACATGATAGTGATAAAGAGTATCAATTATTGATTGAAAATCTTAATCAATTGGCACATATTCTATCAGATTTAGAAAGGATATGAACCATTGTTGATCCTAATCCCTCACCTGAGCTACCATGGTAACAAGATTTTTATAACTATTTCCATAGCCATGTATTTCTCACCAACCTTTCCAACAACCAATAAAAACTATTCCTTCATTGATTAACATGTTATATCCTCCTTATAAATATGCTTGATCATAAAGACTATGATGGAATGCTTATTCATTATTTATCTTTAGAAGAATCCAAGCTGGCACTAAAGGAGGTTCATGAAGGAATGTATGGGGCCCATACCAATGGTGTAGTCCTAGCAAAGAAACTTCTTAGAATAGGATATTATTGGCCCAAAATGGAGATAGATGCTTGTAATTATGTAAAGAAATGTGTTCCTTGTTAATAGCATGACAACTTGATACATGCACCTTCCTTACCATTGTAGCTTATTATAACACCATGGTTGTTCTCAACATGGGGTCTTGATCTCATTGAGAAAATTAACCCAACATCTTCAGATGGCCATAAGCACATTTTAACTGTAACTGAGTACTTTACCAAGTGGATTGAGGCCATTCCTCTCACTTATGTTACTGGGAAACAAATAGTCAAATTCATTCATTACCATATCATCTGTTGATATGGCATCCCATCCTGTATTATATCTGATAATGGTAGATCCTTTGTGAACCAAGATGTGAAATCTCTTTGTGAAAAATTAAAGATCAAGAAAAATAAATCCACTCCATATAAACCACAAGGCAATGAACAAGCTGAGGTGTCAAATAAAACCATTCTATCTATCTTAAAAAATATTATCAATGATGTTGGCTGTAATTGGCACTTACAACTCTTTCCTACCCTTTGGGCTTATAAAACCAATCATCACACCCCAACTAGAGCTACTCCATATTCCCTTATTTTTAGCACTAAAGCTATCATCCCGGTCAATATTGAGATCCCATCATTAAGCATATCACTGAAGCACATTAAAGATAATGAAGACTATAGAGCCTCATGACTGCACAAACTAGATCTTCTTTGATGGTAAGTGTTTGGATACCCTAGAAAACTTATAGGCCTATTAGAATATATTATGGAGAAGCTACAATAAATGCATTCTCTCTTGAGAATTTGAGATTGGTGACTTATTTTTGAAAGAGAACCAAAATAACATGAATGTTGAACCTAAAAAGAAAGGCATATTTCAGCCTAATTGGTTAGGACCATATATTGTCATAGTAAACTATGGATCAGGAGCATATCGATTGGCTAAACCTAATAGTGAATAAATTTTAGAGCCCATGAAAATCATACACCTTAAGAGGTTTTACACATGAATAGATTTGAACCATTGTCTATAAGGCCCTTGACTTGGGGGCAACTTGTGCTGTCATAATTTTATCCCACCCTTTTATCTTACCTTGAACACATTTTATATTACCATGGTCCACTTTTCATGAATCTTGATAGTAAAGGCTTTGAACCCTCCCTTTGCACTCTGAACACATTCTTCATCCCATTATGGATTGCTCTCTTTGAGAAGCATAATCTTTATTTTGTCTAGGACATGTTATAAGCTTGAACACTTTTCACCCCTTGACCAATTATGATCTCAATTATGTCTCATGAATGTTATGAACATCTTCAACAATAGTTCTACAAAGTAGTTCAACTAGGATAGTCTTGTGCAGTTTCAGAAAAGTGAACAACTTCATCTTCTTAGCTCACATATTTGTTTCTCTTTCTTGTTTTATCAATAACCTCACTCTCATCGATTTATGAGCATGGGCCATTGTATTCATCTTATCTATTTTATCAGAACCTCTACTCTCAGGATGTGCATCTCCTCAACTAGATGGTTCCATCTTGTGTATATTTTATCCTAAAAACACCAAAAAAATTATAAATACTTTGAAAATACCAAAAACATCAGAACATGATCCACAAAAGAAAAAAATTATTATCTCATTCTTCTATACATTTGTACATTCTTGTTTCACCATGCTATGCTCTTGCCATTTTTCAAGCACAAAAACACTAGTTCATTTCATCTCATCCCATGCACTTGACATTTTTCAAGATCATTCTTTCTCATCTCATCAGCTTCTTATTTGCCAGATCATTCTCATTTGTTTGTCATATCTTCCATTTCTTCTATAACATTAATCATGCTAGTCTAATCATCATTTTTATTCTATCCCATTTCCCAAGAGAACTACATTTGGCCTAAAGTTCATGTTGGAACATGCATCTATGGAACTATGTAGGCATCGTCCACTTGTTTTATACATATAGATTCAAATCAGCCAACCCCTTCCTTTTCTTCTCTTCCCCCATTTCTTCTATCATTGTTCCTCTTTAATTAGGGAACAATTATCATGTCATTGTTCTTTGTTATGATGTGGTATAACGTAATGCCTCTACCACACATACATGAACATTTGTCTTTAAACCTCACTAACTTGGTTTTTGTTTGTGTGTTTATTTGAGTTTTCTTGGAGTTTTTTTGTGCTTTCACACCTCTCCTTTTGTTTCTTCTTCTTTTTCTTACTTTTTGTCTCCATTCTTGGTCTTATGTTTCCTTATTTGTTTTTTGCTTATCTCTTTTGTGTTTTAGAACATCTTAATGATTCAAATGGATCTCAATTATTTATATCTTGATCCTATATTATTACATTTTTCTTAGACCATTTTGTTTATTTGATTGTTTTTGGTGTCTTATTTTTCTATTTGATTTTAATTTTATCTTTTGTGTTCAAGAATGCCTTGATGGTCCACATGGATCTTGATTATTCATATCTCGGTCTCATGTCGTTAAAACATTCTTGACTTTTGTTTTTAAACATTTTGTTTATACTTAAGATCATATCTTGATTTCAAGTTATGTTCATTTATGTTTATATTTTTCTTTTCTGTTTAAATGTAAATCACTGTAACTTTGGTTTTAGTCATTATTTTACTATTATCTTTAGTTATAGATATTCACATTTGAATTGGCTTAGTGCAATTGGAATTGTTGGGTGAATATTTTGTCGTCAACTAACTGATGACAAAATGGGGATATCAGCCACAACATAAGGGAGATTTACACCACGAGGAGTGTGGCTTTACCAGATCTAGATGAGGTAAATCTCTCCTCTCATCAAGGGGAGGTTCCCTATCAATATTTACGTGCCGGATATATAATTAAGTAGAAAATAACACATGGGGGTGGTATAACAACATCTACTTCTCTTTTTTTAGAAGTAATGTATGAAGGACAAAAGAGGAAAATCCTTGGTCTAAAGCTAACAACACTCCTCTTCTTTCAAGAATGGTATCAAATGAAGAGCAAGAGATTACCCAAAGTAACAAAATCCACAAGAACGCTCACGCAAGTGCAAAGTCTTTCGTAGCTTCTCCACAGATCTGGAACAAGTACAACCGTAGAGTAAAGTGAAGCATAAAGTCTTCACCTGAAACTACAAAAGATAAAAGAATCTCAAAGGTAAAAGTAGCACAAAGTCTATTTTCTACCCTCAATAAGTGCCCTCAGATAATAATAACACACCCACTTGCTTATTAAATCAGATAAACAAGATGTTACCAGGAAAAAGACATAAGAACTATTTCCTAAATAACACAGACAATCTCAACACAAAGTCTGAAATAACTTGCTTCTCATTCATTCAATAGAATATGATTTACAAATTTGAGCACAAAGTCTCAAAAATTGCTTCAATTTCAGCAGAGTGTTTGCTATTAAATTTTCCAAGAAAATTTACAAATGAGGTCTCCACTATATATAGGGAGGAAAATCCTAAAAAAAAATAGAAAATAATAAAATATAAAATATCTTGGTCAAAGATGACTCATCTTTGACTTTTAGATATTTTCCAAAATATTTACAAGTAATTACATATTACAAAATTGCATGCATTCTGCACAAAATAGAAATGCATAAGGATAGAAGAAAAGAAAAGGGGGAGAGAGAGTCAATTCTTGCTGCCGGACTTCTTCAGATGAGCATCGTACATGGTGATTGATGCCTGAATTCCTATGCTATCTGGTGCAACTGCATTCTTGGAGATGACCTTGCTCTGATTAGCGCATCTTTCAATGCTGTGATGGCTTTAGAGTGGCCAGTTAACCTAGATTTCAAATTCTCTAAAGTTAACTGAGCATCCAAAATGCTGTCCACCGAAGTCATTGAGAGAGACACTCCTTCGAAATCTTTCCAGATCATCCCTTCAAAACTTTGAATCATTTCCTCTGCCAAAAGGAACTGATGGTCCTTAGAATTCAAGTTGCATGGCAGCTCTTCTAACTTGTTCAACAGGCTTAGGTCACTCTTTTCACTAACTTCCTTGAAAGCTTTGAGATCATCAATTAGATCCTTGAGTACCTGAATCCTGAAGATCATTGACTCCTTGATCTCAACATAGAAATTTTTGTTGGGGATGACACCGATAGATATCAGGGTACTCTTTTTGAGATCTTTCATTTCTTTCCATTTGTTGAGATCTTTCTCTAAGCCGTCAATTTCTTGAAAGATAAGGGAGACAAAATCGTCTACCTAAGTTTTCAATCTCTTCATTTTACCTATTCTTTCCGCAACCTTTGATAGCAAAGAGACTCCCTGATTGTGCATCCTTTCAACATATTCTTCCATGACTTTCCCCTTTAAATAGGTCTTTTCGACTTTCTGAATGACTGAATCATCCACAGAAAAGGCCTCTAGAGTTGCTGCCTCAGTCAGAATAGTGAACCTCTTGATCACTGCTGTTAACTGCTCAGCCTTGGCTTTATAAAAATATTTCATCTCCTTTTCCCTGTCAAAATTTTGGACCATAATGTCCATTGCTGACTGAAGATCACTCTTCACACCTTCATGAGTAACTTTGCCAAGTTAAACACGAGAGACGGAATAACTGCTCATTTCAAAACCCTCAAGGGCTACGTCCTAAGGAGGCTTGGCAATTTCTAGAAAATTTTGCCCCTTTTCTTTGACCAACTTGGAGAGGATTTTTGGCCTCTTAGGAGCCCTTACTTTTGCCAGCACTATCTTGCCAAAATTGAATTCCTTCAGGGATATGGCCATTTTCTTTCTTTTAGGCGTGAAAGCAGACATCCAAGGCAGGAGAGAAGTACCCATTGTAACAATGGTTGCCTCTGTCGGTGTCACTGTAGCAGCTTCCACACTACTGGTGGTGGCAGTAGTTGTAGTTGGAGTAACTGGCAAAATTGTATCAACTACTGATTCTGGCTCAGGTGCAGGGCTTGGTAGCAGGTTGAAAGACGGAGATGATAGACTCAAAATGGACCCAGAAGAGCGAGGGGAACCTGCTGAAGGACCCTAAGGATCACAAAAAACAACCCTGGAAGGGGAAGCGGCTCCGAAATATGGAACACTGATTGGAGAGATAGGAGAAGCGGGCACCGCAGGAGATTGAGGGGGAGAAGGAGAGGTGCTCTGGATCGGCTGTGCTTGTCCCAGCGAGATTGGAGACCCAATGCTTGGTCATTCTGAAGGTTGATCCTGTGTCTTCATAGGTTGAGCTATCTATACCTCAGGGCTTTGACCTTTGGTTCTTTCAGCTACTGATTTAGGCTCTTGTGTTGACTTAGGCTTTTTGGAAACAAAGATGATCCTAGGCTTGTGAGGCTTAGAAGGCGAATGAACGTCACCTTTGTTTTTTGTTCAGTTTTTTGCCTTCATCTTTAACTCTGCTTGGTATTCAGCCTCTGATCTTGTGACAAATTCTTTTAGGGTGATCCCTTTTGCTGCTAACCAATCATTGGTGTTAGCCAATATTGGTTCAAATCTTTTCCTTAGCGAGGTCAACTCCTTTTGAGACCACTAAACTAGAGGGAGAGGGGAACCAGCAACCTTTTCTGTCAGATACCTGCTGTTTATGATGTTCCCATCATCGACTAAACTAGAAGGTACCTCTGCAAGTCTAAGGTATTCTATCTACTCCAGTGTGAGGTGGCAATAGTCCATTTTTCTTATTTCATCAGCTGTCCTCAGGTCTACCCAGATATCCTCAATCATGGGTTCGTGGAACTGAGTCTTTCTTCTAATCTTTTCTCTGACTCCCCTGAAGTCAAATTTCTCTCATCTCTTGAATGGTTTGATGGTAACCATCTGCATTTCTATTTCCATAACCTTGGCTTTGGTTGATGTAGCAATTGAAAACTTGCCAATCTGGATAGGGAACTTGAAACTGGGTCTCTTAAGTTCCATCTGCTTCGTGTGCACGACAACTAGTTGTCGGCAAAGCTCCATTAGGACTAACCTGTCTGAAGGGAATTTGGGGAGCATATAAGGGTATCCTTGGTAGAAACCCACCCAAAGATAGCAAAACATAGGGAACTGGAGGAACATGCAGCCATAACCATTCACCACCATCCAGGCCTCGTCTGATATTCTCTTCTGCTCCAGATGAGGATCAAAGAGACACAAGAATACGGTGAAGAAAACATCATTTACTCACCTAAAATGACATGTTGACCCTTGAAGCGTCAGCTGTGGATAGTATGAGTAGACCGGGGTGGTATTTTTATCTCCCTCTGTTGTCAAACCCAGGAAAGATCACATTGCGGTAGCTATATAGACCAGGTACGAGGTCATGTAGAATTTGAAGGAGGTTTGTACCCTGGTCAGTTGTTCATGGATAGCGTTGCTGATCTGTTCCCCCTAAAATATGGTTTGTTTACCTTGAAGGATGATCTTAATGAATGGATACATCCATTCATGGAATTGTGAAGAGGATGGGAGGCCCCGTACTCTGTTGAGGAGGGTGATTAAGTCGCCAACTTCTTCGACGAAATCACTTTTGGGGAAGCTTTTCGGCCATCTAGAGAGACTGGTCCTCGAAGTCTTTATCCATTTATAATTCATGACCTTCTTTGCCCTTTCTAGGTCTTTTTTGTACTCCTTTTATGCGTTCTCAAAGTCAATTTGGGTTACTTCGGTGGCTGGCAGACATAGGAAAACTTTGTCGATAAAATCGGGGTCCAACTCAATTGTCATGCCGCCACTGGCATCTGAGACCGATCTGGTCTCTTTGTTGTAAAATCGCACACACTGGAGGACAAATTCCGCATGATGCGCTACTACCGGAAAGGCGGCCACCAGGTGGATGTTGCTCTCAACAATTCTTTTTATTCCAGTGTTGGGATTTGTTGCCTTGGTTCACTTCAGGAATTCAGCCATGTCGACATGGCCGATCTCGGTATCTTGAATGTCATCGACATTTGAGGTGACTGATGTGGGTAGGAAGACACCCTGGTACTTGTATTTCATGCTCTTTGCCTTTGAGGGAGATGCTTCTGTCATAGAGGATAGTCTTGATTGGATGGGAGCAAATGTATAGGAGCTTGCTGAAGGTGCTGATGTCATGATTATAGATGAAAGAAGAGTGAGCGAGAGAGGGAGAGCACAATTTAAGTGACATGGGTTACTGGAGGTCACTTAAATAGGCCAGGGTAGCAAAGGAGCAAAAAATGAGGAAGAAAATGCATGAAAGGGAAAACTCAGAAAAAATTTTAAGAGTTAGCTAAAAATTAAAGAAAAATGCAGGGGCGGCAAAAATCGCCGCCCTTGCATAAATTGGGAGAAATAACAGGGGCGGCATTTTTCACCGCCCTTGCGAGTAGGATGCAGGGGCGGCGATTTTCACCGCCCTTGCAGTTAGGATGCAGGGGCGGCGATTATCAACGCCCTTGCAAGAAGAATGCAGAAGAGGTGAAAATCGCTGCCCTTGCTGGAAAAAGCCTGGAAAATGCAGAGGCATCAAAAATTGCCGCCACTGCTCTTGACAAGGGGAGAGCATGGAAGGGTGGCATTTTTTGCCGCCTTTGCACGAAAGCTTGAAAAAGACATGGGCAAAAAAAATGCCACCCGCATGAGGTCTTGGTGGAAAAACCATGGGGAGGGAGAAAAAAAAATAAAACATAACAAAACACTAAGCTAAAACTAAGAAAAACAACGTAAAACATAAAAAAAAACCCTACCTGAGAAAATGCGCGTGCCACAAGGTCGGATCTGCGAGTTGGTGCTTCAAAACATCACTTAAGGCACTTAGGTGCAAGAGGTAGGAGGAGAGCAAGAAGCAATGAGAAGAATGAGGCTCAAATTGGAATATATAGCATGAAAAACCCACCCCAACAACCTACCGCATGCAGCCATTAATTCCTTGCATGGAAATCGAGGCGTGCGAGGGCGGCGAAAATTGCTGCCTTTGCATGCTGTTAGTCTCTTTGCAGAGGTGGCAAATTTCACCGCCCTTGCAAGTCGGAGTGCAAGGGCAGCAATTTTTTCCACCCTTGCGGAAAACGTGCAGAGGCAGAAAAAATCGCCCCCTTGCACAAAAAAGAAGAGAAATACAGAGGCGGCGTATTTTGCCGCCTTTGCACAGAAAAGAAGAGAAATGCAGAGGCGGCGTATTTCACCGCCTTTGCACAGAAAAGAAAGAAGAGACCAACTCTGGAAGGAGAAAAAGGGGAAGGGAAAACTTGACCTGGATGAGATAGTAACCACTCCTCATCCCAAGGATAAGACAAAAACAATTTTTAAAAAAAATTGTATCAAAAAATGAATTTAGAGAGGCAAAAGGCGAAACGAACAAGTTTCACAGGGGGGTTGTTTTCAAAAATGAGCTAAGCTGATTTTGGAAACAACATGAACATTATGTCATTCTAAGTTATTCATACTTATGATGCCTAATTTATTTTTATATAGCAAGCGCTTTGTGCTTAGGTCTCAAAGTCTTAACATCAACATCAACTTTGATGAACAATTCTCAAGAACACTTTGCAAAACCTAGGCTCATGATATGGAATAAGGATTTTAGGTAGCATGCATTTTAGGATTCTTTCTCTATGCTTAAATGTACATCTATTTGAATACATTATAATTCTAATCAATTCTTGGTCATTTTTCATCATTCTTCATTCCATTCTCTCCCAGACTTGGGTGAAATACATTGGTCTGAATTTCATGTTGGAACATGAGTCCATATAACTATGTAGGCAGTGCTCAATTTCTATTGAGGTTATCTCAGTTATCTCCATTCTTATTTTCATCTCTTTTCATCACTTTATGCATTCTCATATGCTTGGTTTCATATGGATTTCTAAGCCATTATATCATCACATGTACATTGGTGCCCACTTGCTTTAACCTATCTTTTCAATTATATCCTTGAGCTATTTTACTTACCAATTGCCCATGTTAGGGCATAACATCTAAAAAACATCCAAATCAAATCAGATCTATAGGGGAAAATCATTATTTATTCTTTATCAATGTTCAAGATTCACCTTATTGGGGCATAATTATTTTATCATGATCAAATATGCTCTACTAGAGTACTTCTTATTATCTTCTCTTTAGAGACCCTATTCTAGTGGTGCTTCCCTTCCTGAAGCAGAACATTCTCCCTTTTCCTCTAATTCCAAACTCTCCACATTAAAGCCCATGATAGAAATATTTTGTTATCTTGGGATTGATCAATGCCATAAGTGTGTAGCTTTTACTCTCAAATTGGGTACATTTACAGTGTGTCCCTTACATTTATGGATTGTATCTTTACCATTCCCCCATCTCTAGGGCCTATTATACCTCTCATATATTTTGACCATGATGGCAATCACATGTGCATGCATTAGCTCATTTGGATGTGATCTATTTCATGGGTTAATCTCTCACTTTCTGTCTCTCTTTGAGAGTCCATCATTTTCTTCCATCCTAGTATGTCCTCTTGAGGGGGCATCATGAGTCTATTCCAATTTCTTTTGGATAAATATTTTCTTTGAAAATATGTTTCTTCACTTGAGTGGCTCTCTACACCTTCTCAAATAGGGGAAAAATGTATACATCCAATTCCTAACACCATTTGTGTTGAAATTGTCAATTTTACTTGAATTGCCCTCAAATGCACATTTTAGGTCAAAATCCATAAACCATGATAAATGGTTTGAACTTATCATTTACAAGTGCCAATTTAGGTCAAGGTATCCCTAAATGGGGAAATTAAATTTATGGGCTAGCTAACTTTGATCAATTCATTTTGAGTCATAAAGATGATTTCACCTTTTTTGCTCTGGATCACTCTTTACTCCTAAAATTTGTTGGTACACACCACGCACCTTTGTTATTTTGTATTGGAAACGTCCTAAATAGAAATACAATTTTGGTGCATCTAATGTCACCTTATAATTCTTCCCAAGTCAAATTACAACTCAGGCTTGGTTAGTTAGTTCTTTATGCATGTTTCATTATTTATGGACTAATGCTTGACTAACTTTCTTTGTAATCCTCTCTATAAGTTTGACTTTGTAAAGGTTATATGTTGAAACAAATGTATGGAATCTAAAGGGCATATAGGCCCCTATATACCCATAAGATCATTTGACCCAACTTGCCTTCTCCTTCATGAACCATTGTTAAGAAAACTACTTTCTTTAGCTTGACAAGGAGGCCTTTAATCTGATGGAAGAATGACATAGGTTTTGGCCTTTCTCTTAACTTTTCATGCTTGGTATTCATTATTTAAACTTGGAGAAACATGGAGGAGGCCTTGGAAGGGGGCAGGAGACAACCTCCAGCTTGAAAAACTCTCAAAGAGACCTCCATACACCTTCTTTCTTCAGGAAACTTGTATATTATGCCAATAAACCCTATTGTAGCCATGGGTCAGGTAATAATGGTTCTCCTCATGACTTATATGGTGTTTATGTAATGTGAAAAGATAATTCTAACCTTATTTTTCCTATCATTTCTCATTATCATCTTGTTTAAATGTTATAAATAGGAGCTAGGTAGTTATAAAGAGTGTTTCAATGTTGGAAAAATAAGTTCAAGACACTTTGGGCAAGATTTATAGACAAGTACATATCATAACCTCACACACATGTAAAATGGCTTGAAAAAACCCTATCTAATGATAAAAACCTTCACATTTGATTTCTCTTAATAAGTCTCATCTCAACATTGGAATATACCCTAAGACTAAAGCAAAGGATATACCTTATTCTGATAAAAAATACCTTATTTTAAACTAAAAAAATTAGAATTGACCACCATGAATGACTTTGATAATGAGACTAAGTGATTTTATTTCACTTCCAACTAGACCATTCTATGAGACCCTGCAAGTTACTAAGAACCACATAATATTTAACACCATGAGATCCATTATGAACAAGACAAAACACTTAATATGATTATCAACAAGGTTAGGAACATTATGACCATTTTTTTAATGTTACTCACCTATGGTAGCCAATTTTGGTTAAAATCTTTGGTGACCTCTTTGGGTTGTGTGCTTTCTATGCATCTAGACCAATAACCTTCTTTCATCCATTGGGATATGGAGTCACCTATCACTCCAATTCAAACCTGATTGGACATTGAAACTGATTATAAATGCCTTAAAACAAATTTAGGTAATTGATGATGCTTCCACCAACACACAACAACAAAAAATAAAGAGAACACACAACACATCAATAAAAAATTAAACTTACTAAAAAAAGTGCAACAATACTTGGAGGGAAGAAAGAAAAATAACATAACATTTAATAATATACTCTAAAAAATTGAGACAAACCTAAATAAAACCATTAACTAGTAGAGCAAATTAGATACCTTTTTCACCACACTCATGTGACTAGCAATCTTGATGGCAACCATGGGAAAATATAATAGGGGCAACTGTATACTAACCTTGACATCCTATTATTATTCAAAATCAACCTTATATAATTCACATATCTTTATTGAAGCATGAGTGATCATAAGTGTGTGCTTAGGATGATATTGGACATGTTTAGGTTTATCTTCATGTTCTAAAATGAATATGATAAAAAATGGATCCTCCATGTTACCTTCCAACTGAGCTAAGTAGATGATATGAAATGATATTTTAGTGGTATAAACCTGATAATTCTTCACATCATGATTTTTTTTACCTCTTTAAGAGATGGTAAATTGAATTAAATGGATTGATATGCTTCTTACAACATACTTGTATAATTAGCTTTAAGAATAAATGCTTCTTGATCCTTGGGAAGCTAAGGCTAATATATATTTGCATTATCTTCCAAGAGTGAACAAGTGTCTATAAATGTCATACAAGGTTGATATTCCACCTTGAAAACCTCAAACAAGTCAAATTCAAATGAGGTAGCTTCTTGAAATGACAAACTTAGAGAGCTTCATTCTCTATGTTTGTTGGTTTGCTTAACCAAACTACATTCTTCAGCCTAAATTAGACCATAAATTTCCTCTATAAGATTATAACCTATTCCTAGGAATTTAAAAAATTCCTCTAACTAAACTTCACTTGGTTCCAAGTCATTTAGAATTTCTTCTAGCTTTATGGGAGATGGTATAGAGTTATTCACAATAATAATTGAGAAGGAATTAAGGTTTGTACCTCCTTGATCATGCTCTTGGGACTCAAATAAATCTTTAGCCAATTACAATGAATTCTTAAGATCTTAATATTTTGATTCAATAACCTAATTATAACCTTTTTCACATTAGGGAAGATCATCTATTTCAATGTCTATTATCATATATTCATGTACTTCATCAAGATTACCTTTTTCTTCATTTTTGAAGTCTAATTTGTTTTTGTCTTCATAAAGGGGTGTTCCAATTATGATTACTTCATCATACTCACTTGTAGTATCCTCTTAATATCCTTTTTGAGGTTCACTTATAGCTTCATCTTGATGTGCTTCATTTATTTCCCCTATAATAGGTTATTCTTCAAGGATGGGCTACTCAAACTCATGAACATGCTTTAGGATTTTGAGATCAATGAGCTTATCATTATTCTCCTTCCATTCATCAATAAATCTCTCAAATCTTGATATTATTTGGTCTTAAACCTTCTCAAGAATTATTTTTTTCTTCTTTTGGATGCTTTCTTGGATTGACCTCCATGATGGGAAGGTTTGAGGTTCTTGAGGAGGGATGGGTGGGGTTTGAATAGGCAAAGGTTCCTCTTTGGCCTCAATTTCCTAATACAAGCCTTTTCCATTTTGCTTATCCCATGACTCCACCACTTTATTCTAACTTATAATTTTAAATTAGATTTTGGGGAGCTCTTGGGAAAGGGGAAGAGAGTTTTATGTTAAGACTTCCTCATTCTTCTCCAAATAGTAATTAAACTCTTCAACTCTAATTTATCTTGGTCTTCATGGATAACTCCAACTTGAGGAATGGGTGAATGACTTGAGATAATTTTAAACTCTCTTGATTTGGTCTTTTAAGGAAGAATGGGTGGACTTTGCATATGCATAATCTTCTCTTGATGGTATATTACATCTTGGAGTAGATTGGGAGCAAAATAAGGTTGGTGTAGAATAAGATAAGGAACATGAGACTATTGGTATTGAAATTTATGCCTCTCATGCACCACTAAATTATCCTCTATACAATGAATTAAGCCACCTATATCTAACATGTCACTGGTTAGTATTTACTAATTCTCTCTCTCAAAAGGTGCCCACTTACCCTTAACCAACTATAATCAATCCTTCATATTCTGAATGAGGTGAATAGGGAAAATTAGACCATACTCTTTTTGTCTTTCAAGATCTATCATATTACTTTCATAGCCTAATAAAGTTTGTTTCAATCTTGAGATAGAATGAGTAGAAATGTGACTATGTTGACTAGGGGCAACATAGTTTTGATAAGGCTAATTAGATGGATGAATAAGCTACAAAGGAGGTTGAATTGGGGTGGGATGGGGTATATAAGATTGATGGTAAGTTTGGTAAGGTTATTTAGGAACAAATCAAGGATAATACTATTGATATCAAGGTTTTTCATATTGATAACTAGAGCCATATGGGGGCAAGTAGAGTCATTTTAGGACTAATATAACTCAACATAAGGATGATAATGTTAATCATAATGATGATAAGGAGGTGTAAAATAGTGAATCCCTCTATATCCAGCCATCATACCTCATGAAGCCAACAAACAAGATAAACTATCAATTATTATTTTATATAAGTACATGGGTTGCTTAAACCAACTGATAAGAGCTCAGAGTTACCATTGATGCTCGTGAACATGCCTTAAAATGCTAATTTATCAAATAAAAACATAAATAAATCTTGAATAAATGAAATATTGGTCTCACCAAGTGTGCTATAACTATTATAACATAGATTTGCACCCTTTGGGAGGGTGATTCAATCCGTGTCAATCTAAGCTACACATAGGAACAATCCTAGGTTGTGGGTGACCTAATGAATGGATTTAACCTCTAGATAAGGGATATATACCTTGATGAGTCACTTGGGACCAATAATTAATCTAATATCTTGCAAGGAAAATGGAGAAAGAAACTATGAACTACGAAGGTGATACACCAAACTTTTTGACCTCTACCACTGATTTGCATGTGCACTAAGACCTATAGAATTTCAAGAACATAGATTTTTCATAAGATGAACTTATCACATCAATGATTTACAAAGAGTTAAGGAAATATGAGAGTATAAGGGAAGATATTTTACACTTATAATACACATGAAATCCTTGATGACACTCTTCACAAAAAATAATAGACAAATAATTTCAAGAAGGCAAGAAGAATACAATGACAAAACAAGGTACGTTAAGTTTACACTTGATTATATCAACCATTCAAATATTTAAACTACATAAAACCATATAAGGAGGTAAAATATAGTCATTTATTTATCAATAGTCATACAAAAGATCAGGGCTACCATAATCCTAGTGGAAATATCCATTATAATGCCAAAATTAGGCATACATATAGGAGAAAGAAGAAGAAGATATACAGAAGAGAGGTGTTAAGAGCCAATGATGGCTTCCAAGCACTCATGAAACAAGTTAAAAAAAATAAAACCTGATAATAAATAGTCATGAATCTTTCCTCGACATGTGTTCACTTAATTTTAGGATGACTTGATCAAGGTGGTGTAGGAGTTTTGCTTTGCTTGATGATTCATCCTTGAGCTCTTGAAACTGCCCTCATGATTCATTATGAAGTAAAAAGTCATATTATTTGAGTATAAATGACTTTATTTACATTTTAAACTTTTTAAATACCTATAACCAACCATATTTTCACCTCTAATCTGAAATTTCATTCATAACTCTCACATTTGCTCTTTTGGAGGCCTATTCCTTCTAACCCTATTTTGACACAAATATCCTAGGTTTGAAATGTTCACAAAAATTATAGGAAAAATAAATAAATTTTTAAATACCCTTTATCATATTTTATCTTCACCCAAAATTTCATGATTTAAATCCTAAGGTATAACTACTAACCCAACACCTATCTTTCACAATTAGGTTTAATGAGGCCTAAAATAAGCACATAGTACTAGAGACCATAAACTACCATACAATACTACTCCAAAACCACAAAAATAATGTAATTTAGATTAAATAAGGCTATATTACCAATTTTCATGAAATTACAAGGGTTATAACTTGAGTTATGAAAAATTTAAGTTTTTAAGCCATTGGTTGGAAAGACACATCCCTGAGTAGGCTGAGAGAAAATCAAAAGGCACAAGGAGAGTTTTAGGACACTTAAAACAAAAAAAATAAATTTTTGAGATTTTAAATAACTCTCCTCAACATTTTTAATAGTTTTATTCTCCTAAAAAATCTTCAAAACTCTCTAACATGCCAAGTTTCAAGATTTTACATGCATTTTGAGATTGTGAAATACGATGTGAGTTCTCTTTGTTATTTTCAATCACTATTTGAACCTATTAAAAATATTACATGTTAATTAAAGAATATTAAATAATAATATTTTTCATCTAAACTCCAATTCCAATGCAAATATTGTGTACTTTCTTCAATTCATGGAAATGAACTTGAATCTTCGTAACAGGCCTATAAGTGCACAATTGGATTTCTTGACTATTATGCTCACTAAATTGAGATATTTTAGTTTTTTATATACTTTTTTATTATTTTTTCAATATTAAAAACCTTAATAATATTATCTTATACCTTTGACACCTCTTGGGTTTAATGTTTAAACTCAGAGTTGCATCTTTTCCTTCATATTCATGTAAAATTGCCCCTTAGCTATAAGTGTTATTTTAAGTTTATCACCCTATAAATGATTTATATTGTACTTATATTGAGTATATATTCTTATTAATATGGATTAAAATTTTTTAACCATTCTCAAAATTACTTCTCATACCCCTCATGATCTCCAGACCTTATATCAATGCATGATCTACTTCCTTTACATACCATCCTCATAAAAACATGTAGGTGTTGCCTTCTTCAAGATTAGATCATTTGAGGAGGATTAGTGATGGTTTTGAAATATTTTAGAGGATATTAGGAAAATTTTATATTATTTTCAACCTATGCTAAACAAATTCACTCTTTTGCTTTCTTCAAGTCTTGACTTTCACAACCATACTAACTTCTTAGATATCTTATAGGCCTAAAGAGGCTTTCTTCCTTGAATTCAACCTTCTTGAAATCTCTTTACCAATGATGATAATGGATATTTTAAGTTAATTTATGTCTCATTAATTTTTTCATAAACTTTTATATGATGTTAAAAACCCTTAATTGAGGTGTATGACCCTTGCAACATGGTTGTGGCATGCCTCCAAGACTGTATATCTCATGTTAGAGCCTGCATGTTAGAGCATTAAAAAAAGATATCTTGGAGTATTATTGGATTAAAATGAATGGTATAAATATTTTTAAGGTATATTAATACTACTTTGGCACTCAAAAATTATTTCCACATGCATTTAACCTTTGTTTGGGCTTTAGGAGCTCTTTTCATGTTTTGGCAATTAACCCAGTCCTACTGAGTTCATCTTTGAGGCTCTTCTTGGCCATTGTAACCTATTTAAAAATTATATAGGTATAAATAAGAAATAAAAGGTCCTAAAATACATCTTATAACTATATTCAACTATCTCCATGAGTGCAAATAATTTAAAATATAAAACCTACCTATTGGACCAAGAATCATCCAAAATAACGAGGTTTACTGTATGGTACAAATGTGATAAATGTAATATTGACATAAGTTTTAATTTTAAGATGTTATATTAATCCTAAAATACATATTTAAAACATTACCATGCATTCATTAAATCCCATAATGTTGTAGAAGGAGAAAACTGACCCTATGGGGTTTTACAAGGGTTTTTGACACCTTTTCTGGCTAACAATTGTTCATAAAACATGAAACATATAAAATATAAATAATGAATGTAATATTAAGGAAAAAGGGACCCTATTTACCCATACTATAATTTTATCCAACTCGACTTTTCCTACATGACCATTGTTAAGAAAACTGCCTTCTTGAGCTTGTGAAGGAGGCCTTTAACCCGATGGAAGAATGACATAGGTTTTGGCCTTTATATTAAATTTTAAAGATTGTTATACATTATTTTAACTTGGAAAAACTTGGAATATGAATTTAAAGGGGGTAGGAGACCACCTTCATCTCGAAAAACTCTCAAAGATACATCCATACACCTTTCTTTAGGAAACCTGTATATTCTACAAATAAACCCTATTTCATCCATGGACTAGGTAATAATGGTGATCCTCATAACCTATATGATTATAATATAATGTGACAAGATCATTATCATATTATTTTTCCTATCATTTCTCATTATCATCTTGTTTTAATGTTATAAATAGGGGCTAAGTAGTTATAAAGAGTGTTTCAATGTTGGAGAAACAATTTCAAGACTTTGGGCAAGATGTACAACCAAGTATATTCATGACCTTACACACATGTCAAATGTCTTGAAAAACCACATATAATGATATTAAAATTAAAATTTGATCTCTCATAGTAAGTCTCATCTCAATATTCGAACATACCCTAAGACTAAAATAAATGAAATACCTTAATCTTATCAAAACTACCTTAATTTTTGCTAAACACATTATAAATTGCCTTCTTGAATGAATTTGATAATGAGACTAAGTGATTTGGCTTCACTTCCAACAAGACCATTTTATGATACCCTGAAATATACTAAGAAACACATAAGGTTTATCACCATGAGATCTATTATGACCAAGACAAAAAACTTCATATGATTATCAACAAGGTCAGGAACATTATGAACAAAGTTTTTAATGTTACTCACCTATGGTAGCCAATTTTGGATAACATCTTTAGCGAGCTCCTGGGGTTGTATAATTGTTATACATCTATACTACTAGCCTTCTTAAATCCATTAGGATATGGATTCATCTATCACTCTAATTCAAACTTGACTGGACCTTGAACTTGATTGCAAATGCCCTAAAACAAGATTAGGTAACTAATTATGCCTCCACCAACACACAATAATAATAAACAAGGATAACACACATAACAAAGTAATAAACAACTAGATCTACTAAAAAAATTTTCATCAACACTTGGAGGGAGGAAATAAAACTAATCTAACCTATACTAATTTCCTCTAACAACTTGAGATAGCCCTAAAAAAAACCATTAATTGGTAGAACAAAGAAGCTACCTTTTTTCACCAAGCTTATGTGACTAGCAAGCTTGATGGTAGCCACGAGAGAAAATAAGAGGGGAAATTGTATGATAACCTTGAAATCCTATTATTATTAAAAATCAACCTTGTACACTTCCATTATATTTATTGAAGCATGAGTGATGATAAGTGTGTGCTTAGGCTGATCTTAGACATGTTTAGGCTCATCTTTATGTTTTAAAATGAACATTAAAGGTAATGGCTCCTCCATGTTAGCTTCTAACCATGATAAGTAGCTAATAGGACATGATGTTATAGTGGTATAAAACTAATAATTCTTCACCTCATGGTAAAATTTTACCTCCTCAAGAGTTGGTGAATAAAATTGAATGGATTGATGTGCTTCTTGTAACAAACTTGTAGAATTAGATTCAAGAGTAAACGCTTCTTGATCCTTAGGAAGTTGAGGCCAACAAATATTTGCATTATTTTACAAGAGTGAAAAGGTGTCTAAAAATGGGTTAAGAAGTTAATATCCCACCTTGAAAACTTCAAACATGTCAAATTCAAATGAGGTAGCTTCTTGAAATGATAAACTTGGAGAGCTACCTTCTCTATGTTTGATGGCTTATTTAACCAAAATGCCTTCCTCAGAATGAATCAAACCATAAATTCCCTCTTGGAGAGTATAACCTACTTTTAGGACTTTAAAAATTATCCTATAACTGATCTTCACTTGGTTCTAACTCATTTAGACTTTATTCTAAATTCATGGGAGTTAGTATAGAGGTATTCACAACAAGAATTGAGAAGGAATTAAGGTTTGTACCTCCTTGATAATGCTATTGGGACTTAAATTAATCATTATAAAATATTAATTAATTCTTAAGAGCCTCTTATTTTTATACAACCTAATCATAACCTTGTTCACATTGGGGAAGATCATATCTTTCAAGGTCTACTATCATATCTTCATGTACTCCATCAATATCACCTTTTTATTCATCTTTGAAGACTGATTTGTTTTTATCTTCACCAAGAAGTGTTCCAATGATGATTAATTCATAATATTCACTTGAAGTATCCTACTAATGGCCGTTTTTAGGTTTAATTAAAATTTCAACTTGACCTTATTCATTTGCCTCCCATATAATAGGTTCTTATTCAAGGATGGGATTCTAAAACTCATGAAAAATATTTGAGCTTTTGAGATCAAGGAACCTATCATTATTATCCCTCCATTCATCAATAAATATATTAACTCTTAATATTATTTGGTCTTCAAACTTCTCAACAAGGACTTTTTTCTTCTTTTGGATGCTTTTTTGGATTAACCTCCATGATGCAAATGTTTGAGGTTCTTGAGGAGGGATGGGTGGAGATTGAATAGGCCAAGGTTCCTCTTTGGCATCAATTTCACAATCAAAGATTTTTCCATTTTTATTAACATATGGATCCACTACTTTCTTCCAAATTTGAATTTTAAAGGACCTTTTGGGGAGATATTATAGAAGGGGAAGAGAGTTTTATGCTAAAACTTCTTTATTCTTTTCCATCCAAGCAACATTTAAACTCTTAAATTATGATTTATCTTGGTATTCATGGACAAATCCAACTTGAGGAATGGGTGAAGGACTTGGAAGACTTTAAAAATCTATTTATTTGATATTTTGAGGAAGAATGGGTAGAGTTTACATATGCATAAGCTTCTGTTGATGGTATATTATAGCTTGGGTAGATTGTGAACAAAATAAGGTTGATGCATAGCAAGAGAAGGCACATAATACTAATGGTATTGAACTTGTTGCCTCTCATGCACCAATAAATTATCCTCTATACACTGAATTAATCCACCTATATCTAGCATGTCATTAATTAGTCTTTGTTGATTTTCTCTCTCAAAAGGTGCCCACTTACCCTTAACCAACTGTAATGAGTCCCTCATATTTTTAATGAGGTGAATAGAGATAATTAAACCATAATAATTTTGTTTATAAATATCTATCATATGCATTTCATGGCCTAATAAAGTTAATTTGAAGCTTGAGATAGATTGAGTAGAAATGTGACTACATTGACTAGAGGAAACATAGTTTTGACAAGGTTGATTAGAAGGACACATAGGCTACCAAAGAGGTTGAGTTGGGGTGAAATGGGGCATATAGGACTAATGGAAAGTTTGGTAAGTTTGTTGAGGAAGAGAGGAAGGGTAATACTCTTGATAATAAGCCTGTTCATATTGATAACTAAAGCCATATGTGGGGTAAGTAGAGTCATTATAGGACTGATATGGCTCAACACAGGGCTAATAATGATCATCATAATATTGATAAGGAGGTGTAAAATAGGGAATCCATCCATATCTAGACATCACACTTCATAAATCCAAAAAAATAAGGGAAACTATCAATTATTATCTAAAATAAGTACATGGGTTACTTAAACTAGCTGATAAAAGCTTAGAGTCACCATTGATACTTGCATTCATGCATTTAAAGGCTGACGTATCAAAGATAAACATCTATAAATATTCAATAAATGATATCCTAGTCCCACCAAGCATGTCAAAACTGTTATATCATAGATTTTCACCCTTTGGGAGGGTGTTTCATGCCCTCTCAATCTAAGCTACACATGGGAACATTCCTAGGTTGTGGGTGAACTAATAAATGGATTAAAACTCTAGATAAGGGCTATCTCCCTTGATGAATCACTTATGACCAATAATTAATATAATAACCTTAAATTAAAATTGAGAAATAAACTTTGAACTAAGGAGGTGATACACCAAACTTTGTGACATCTACCAGTGATTTGCATGTGCACTAAGACCTATAAGACTGAAAAAACATACACGTATCCTAGGATGAACCTATCATATCAATGATTTTTAGATAGTTAATAAAATATGAGAGTATAATGAAATATTTTTTACACTTATAATTCATATGAAATCCCTGATGACACTCTTCATAACCTATAATAGAGAAATAATTGTAATAAGGCAAAAAGAATAGGACAACAAAATAAGATGAGCTAAGTCTACATTTTATTATATCAACCATTCAAATATTCACACTAAATATAACCATATAATGATTTAAAAAATAATCATTTATTGATCAATAATAATACAAAATACTAGGACTACTATACTCTTGGTGGAAGGATCCATTACAATGCCAAAATTAGGCATACATATAGGAGAAAGAAGAAGAGAGAGATATGAGAGGTGTCAAGAGCCAATGATGGTTTCTAATAACTCATTAAAAAATTTAAAAAAATGAAACCTTCTAAAAAACATTAATGGATATCACCTCAACATGTGTGCACTTAAATTGATGATGACTTGATCAAGGTGGCATAGGAGTTTTGATTTGCTTGATGATCCATCTTTGAGATTTTAAAACTAATCCTCATGATTATAAAGTGAAAATTAATATTATTTGAGTCTAAATAATTTAATTTTACTTATATAATTATTTAATACCTATAACCAATCATCTTTCCACCTCTATTCTCCAATTTCATTCATAACTCTCACATTTTCTCTCTTAAAGGCTTATTTCTTATAGCCCTATTTTAACATAGATCCTAGGTATTAAATATTAATATAAATTATATGGAAAATAAATAAATATTTTATTACAATTTATACCATTTTATCTTCACCCAAAATTTCATGATTCAAATCCTAAGGCATACCTACTAACCCAATACCCATCTTTCACAATTAGGCGTAGTTAAGCCTAAAACAAGCACACAATACTAGAGACCACAAATACCATACAATAATAGTAAAAACCAAAAAAATAATTTATTTAAAATTAAATAAGGTCATATTTCCAATTTTCATGCAATTCTAAGTGTTAGAACTTGAGTTATACAAAATGCATGTTTTTAAGCCTTAGGTTTGAAAGACACAAGCTTGAGTAGGCCGAGAGAAAATAAAAAGGCATGGGGAGAGTATTAGGACACTTAAAAGAAAAATAATACCTATGTTATGTCTACCCAAACTAATCTCAACATTTACAATATTTTTTTTCTCTTTAACAATCTTCAAAACTCTCTAACAAGCCAAGTTTCAAGATTTTGCATGCATTTTAGAACTGTGAAACATGTTGTGAGTTATCTTTGTTACTTTAAATCACTCTATGAACATATTAAATGTTAATTTAATAATATTAAACACACATATTTTTCATCAAACTCAAATTCAAATTCAAATATTATATACTTTCTTCAACTCTTGGAAATGAACTTGAATCTTCTTAGCAGGCCTATGAGTGCACATTTGGATTTCTTGACTATTAGGCTCATTAAATTGAGATATTTTAATTTGGTATATATTTTTTTAATATAATGGTAATATTAAACACCTTAATAATCTTATATTATACCTTTGAAACTAATTTTACTTCATGTTTAAATTTAGAGTTATATCTTTCCCTCATATTCATGCAAAACTATCCCTTGGTTGTAGGTGTTTTTTTAAGTTTATGAACCTATCATTGCTTGATATGGTAATTATATTTACTATTAATTATTATTCATATGGATTAAAAAAATTTCAACATTATCACCAAGAATTATCACACCACTCATGATCTTTAGACCTTATATCAATGCATGATCTGCTTCTTCTACATACCATCCTCATATAAACTTGTAGGTGTTCCCTTCTTCAAGCTTAGATTATTTGAAGAGGATTAGTAATAGTTTTCAAATTTTTAAGATGATATTAGGAAAATTTTATATTATTTTCAACCTATGAGAAACCAATTCCCTCTATTGGTTTATTCAAGTCTAGACTTTCACAACCATACTAATATTTTAGGTATCTTGTAGGCCTAAAGAGGCTTTCTTTCTTGAATTCAACCTTCTTGAAATATATTTACCAATGATGATAATGGGTATTTTTAAGTTTTTTTTATATCTCATTAATGTATCATACACTTTTATAATATGTTACAAAACCTTACTTGATGTGTATGACCCTTGCAACATGGTTGTGGCATGCCTCCAAGACTATATATCTCATGTTGGAGCCTGTGTGTTAAAACATCACAATAAGATATTTTGGAGTAATAGTGGATTGAAAGGACTGGTAGAAATATTTTAAAGGTAAATTAATAATAATTTGGTACACATTTATGATTTCATCATGAATTTTACCTTTGTTTGGGCTTGATGAGCTCTTTTCCTACTCTAACAATTAACTCAGTCATGCTAAATTCATCTTTGAGGCTCTTCTCAGACATTATAACCTATTAATGACATAGAGAGGTTTGAATATGATATAATATTACCTCAAACACATATTATAACTATATTCAACTATCTCCATGAGTGAAAATACTTCAAACTACAAAACCTACGTATTGGACCAAGTATCATCCAAAATAATGAGGTTACTGTATGGTATAAATGTTATGAATGAAATATTTCCATGAATTTGGATAGCTTATATGAATCCTAAAAGACATATTCAAA